>JABXWE010039255.1:0-19158 GCA_014611495.1 Limonius californicus
ACAGAAATACTAGGAAAAAAGCAGACGAAGTAATAGGAGTGAGATAAAACAAGAATGTAGTTAAGAAGAAAATGGAATAACAAATAAAAAATACAGTTTGAAAAACTAGCTATTATGATTTGAGAACAAATTGCATATACATACATCATTATTTAAGACCAAGGTAAGAGAGAAAGAACAGGAAGAAGCAACGAACGCGATAGTAGGTTGGAAGAGGAGCTGAGAAGGGGAAGAATGCAAAATTAAAAAAAAATGGGAAAATCCACCTCGAAAATGTTTTAAGTTACGAACTGACAATCAAATTTCGGAAAGTGTAATCACTATCTATTTAAGATCAAAGTACTGCAAGTTGGGAGAAAACACATAGAAAAGCGATTGCAGTATATGATAGCAACATGGAACACGAAAACAATAGCTAAGGGAAGAAGTAATAGAAGGGGTGGTATTACTACAGAATAGCTAAATTCTTATTTAAGACTACAGAAACAGGAAGTAGGCAAAACCAGTAAAGTGGAGACAAATCTGAAAGGGAAAAAACAAACACGACTGAGGAGATAACAACAAAGTTGGAAAAGCCTGACTATAGTGGAAAATAAAATCTGAAGAACAAATTCTAGATCGGCTTAATAATTATTGCGTCTTCAATAACAGAACCAGTGTTACAGAAGGATAGGTAGAAGAAGCAGAAAATCAGTAGAGGATACAAGAGCAAAAGAAAAGGAGAAAAAGAAGAAAATCAAAGGAAAGCTATAAAGTTTGGAAAAACTTTAGTATCCTGTTATATGTGAAACTAATTAATAGTTTATTTTAGAATACTATTTTTTCATAGTCCGTTTGTGTGCTTTCGTTTTCCTTTTTCTACCTTTCTGTTTTATATCCCATCCTACTATTTCCTGTACGCTTCTTCTTTCGATGTTTCTATCACTTTTCACCGTTTCATCATGTAAACATTCTTTTGCGGAACCTTCCCTTCGTTAATCCATATGATATTATTTTTTGTAATATATTTTATTATGTGAAATATGTGTGGTAGTAGCTCAATTGGGAGAGGGCTCACTTTCTGAGTATAACATCGATTTTGGCTTGGGTTTGAAACCTAAGCAGTACAACTATGCAGATTTATAAAAATCTTGTCTGCAACCCACCCCACACTATTTCCCAATCCGGGTTGCAACCGTGGGATTTTAATGCTAAAACCCTCCTCTGAAATTTCTAACGTTCGGATTCGACTTTAAACTGTAGGTACCTTTTTATCATAGTGCTGAGGAGAAACACGTGGCAGAGAAGAGGCTGATGCCCAGTAATGGGACGAAAAGGCTATCAATGATGATGATGATGTATATTACAATACTTCAATATTGCGATACGATGGAAAAACTATAACTTCAAGATTAGGTTAAGTGGAAAAAACTGATAATAATGTTAGTCATAATGAGTACGAAAATGTAATATTAATTTGTTTTAAAAGAACCAAAAAATGCCCAAATAAAAATAAAATGTAGTCTATTGATATCGTTTTCCAACTAAAACGTAAATACAATAACAAACTGGCAAACAAAATTAATTCATTTAATACTCATTCAGTTTTATGTAGAGTTTATTCATTTTCGTGAATATTATTTTGTGGTGATTAAAAAACAATTGTTGTTTGAACCTTTAAGATCTTTTCACTGCGCCACGAGACGCCACTGAAACCAGAGCGCTCAAACAATATTAAAACGTAACTAATAAGGTAATAATCCAAGCGGAACTTTGACGTAAACTGAGTTAAGTGCAAACTTATATTACCTCTAGTTTGAATTGCTAAACTGCAAACAAAAAAAGGTATAAACCGTCTGCTCACAATTGTACCGGCCTGAGGCGAAAACCTATAAATATGATGTTTCGAGGAATAAATCTGTAAAACAGCAAGAAGACGACTGTGAAATGTCTAAGTACACATGTGTCTAAGGTTTCGAATAACACAGCAGTTAGAAAAGCAATAACATCCTAAGCCGAAAAAGGCCAAAAGCAATTTACGAATGCGGTCACTCAATACCAGAAAAGGTCCGTATAACGAGGTCTTAAAGTCAAGATGGCTATGGTTTCCGCCAAAACAAAATTTATGTTCATCTGTTTTTCTGTCAATGTCCACCGTAATGGACTTATGCATATCATTATTCGAGCAGAGACTCTAACGAATATGACTTTTATGTTGCTCTACCTTAAGAGTTTAATTGAATAATCCGGTATCACGAAATCATAATCGTATTTGAACACCGGGCCGAGTATTAGCTAAAATATTCTTTATGTTAAATTATCACAAGCATATGCTCGATGGTGTGGCGCAATAAACAAGCACACATGTATCTAAATGGGCATTTGGAATTTAACAAACAAGTTTGGTACCTAATTTACTGCATATATTGTCAGCCTCATTATATTACTACTTATACTTGCGCTATTAAATTTATAATCAGCTTGAGCAAGAAAACAATGTAATTAAAAACAAAAACAGCAATATTTAATATAGAAAAATAAAAATATTCCCAGGTTAACAAACAAAAAACGGAGATAAAACTTTGGACTATCTCACCGACCGCCTTTAAGGCTTTGTATAACACGAGGAAGTAAATAATTATTGTGCTAAATATTTTGCACCTTTGACATTAAGCTTCGGTTACGCGTTATACATTTCATTAAAAAAAGCAAAACCGGCATAAATTAAAAACAGTTTTTTGCTCTAGTAGGTCGTATGCGTTACTAAAAATATGTAGCACTCGAGACATGTATCCTTAAGGCTATTGAAACATGTTCCTGTTATCTATTATCGAAATACATCCAATTTACTCGAATTTATTTGGAATAATTTGAAATTTATTAAAATTATTTCCTGCTCTCGAAAAGGCAAGCACGTAAGATCTTTTATTTTCAAATTGTTGCATTATAAACTTCAGCAAATAACAGTTTAAAACTTCCGTTGACTTTTCTTATTGCTTTACTACCTTATAAAAAGCTAGAGGCCGTTTTCAACGCTTCTCTTATTCTTTCGATTGCCTTCTACTAATCAGAAAGATACAAAAGGAATTTAAGGATTAAAGTAATAAGTATGCAGAATTTTTAAAGATTAGAAAACTTGTTTCTAAAATTACTTGTTGCATAGATTTTTTTAAATTTATGACGACAAGCAGCTATTCCTAAAAGCTTCCAATCTATAAATTCATCAAAGTTCAAAAATGTCTTTTCTTATACAACACGTTGTAAATAGCTGATGTCACCTTGTAATAATCGTCATTAAATTATAAACGTACAGTTAATCTTTTCTAATCCCCGGGTCTCTGAACTGGTGAATAATGTGGAAATTTGTTACATATATAACATTTAATTACAAACTTCTGCAGACTAGTTTAGAAAAGGTGATGCTCCACCTTTACAAAACACAACAGAAACATACAAAATATAAAATTTTGAACTTGTGGTCAAAAGCTTAATTAAATGCAGAAGTTTGCAGGAGGAATTTAAAATGATACTAAAATTAATCTTTTTTTTACATGTCGAAAAATGGCATCCGAAAAAAACAACGTAGATGGATCATAAGAACAGACATACAGCACATACGACAGTAGCGCAACAATATAGATAAAATGACAATTAAAGGATGAACAAACCAAAAGAGAAACAAGAAAAAGGAATAACAGACGCTAGATACAACAGAAACAACAAGAAGTAAAAGATAATTGTTAATGAAAAGGCAAAACAAAAAAGATGAACGGTAGGAAGAGCAACATACACTACTCAAAAAATAAAAGTAGTCATTTTTTTTGTTGACATATTTCTATCACGATTGAAAATTTTTTAAATATTATTCCATACAAATTTAAAACAATTATTTATTTTAACTGTAACAACATTTTACAAAAATTAAGTTAATATTAATGAAGCTATAAGGTGTTAAACACAATCATATGGAAAACTAAAGTGAAAAGTAAGGTAATAATGGTTCAAAATTAATTTAAAATTTTACGAAAACTTATTTTTCTTAAAATTTGTATACAATCAATACTTAGTATTGCCCCCTCGGGCTTATATAACTGCAGTACAACGTCGGGGCATACTGTGAATAAGCCTTCGGAGGATTTCTTGCGGGATATTCTCCCATTCTTCAACTAATGCGTGTTCTAATTCTTGGAGC
Organism: Limonius californicus; assembly: GCA_014611495.1. Classification (NCBI taxonomy): domain Eukaryota; kingdom Metazoa; phylum Arthropoda; class Insecta; order Coleoptera; family Elateridae; genus Limonius; species Limonius californicus. The sequence goes on from JABXWE010039255.1 coordinate 4,172, forward strand.
GTCACAGGAACATTTGGACGGCGCCTAATGTGTCTTGTCAAATAGTCCCATACATGTTCGATCGGGTTCATATCAGGACTACATGCTGGCCAGTCCAAAGTACTAACGTTGTGCTCTTGAAGATAACGAGTAACAATTCGGGCAGTGTGCGGCCGAGCATTATCATACATTAGTATGAAATTTTGGCCATCGTTTTGTACTCTGGGTACCACATGAGACTCTAGAATATCCTCGATGTACCTCTGCCCCGTAATAGCGTCGTTACGAATAACTACCAGATTTGTGCGACCATTTATCGAAATACCGCCCCAAATCATTACCGAACCACCTCCAAAAGTGACACTTTTTTATAGTGTTTGCGGTAAATAACGTTCTCCTGTTCTTCGCCAGACTCGTATTCGTCCATCATTCCCCGAAAAACCAAATTTTGATTCGTCCGTAAACATTACTCGAAGCCAGTGCCGAAGTTGCCAATTGACGTGCTGCCTAGCAAATTGTTGTCTCATTCGACAATGCTGTCTAGATAACTTTGGTACTTTTGCAGGACGTCGAGATCTTAAATTGGCCTCTTTTAGTCTGTTACGAACAGTTTGGTCACTTACTCTACCGCTACTAGTACGCAACAGGTCCTCTTGAAGATCCCGAGCAGTGGATGTATGACTACGAAGTGCTTGTAAACGAAGAAAACGATCATCAGCAGCAGTCGTTTTTCTTTGACGGCCCATTCCTGGACGTCTCGTAACTTGATTTGTCTCTCTGTAACGTTTCCATAATTTCCAAATGGTCTCTTGTACAACCCCAAGCTCCCGAGCCACATAACGCTGAGAATAGCTTTCTTGTAACAATGTAACATCTGTGGTAACTTCTAATGGAGTTAAATGTCTCCCAAGTAGCTGGGGAACTTGATGGTGATGTTCAGCCATATCAACAAATTACAGAAACAATAGAAATCATGAATTGTTTATGCATAACAAGTGCCTTAATCACTTTAGTTTTTAGCATGTTCACGTTTAACAGCTTGTAACTTTATTAAATGTAAATTAATTTTTTACAAATGTAAGGGTATTTTAGGCAAGTATTAGCTTTATAGATATGCCAAGTCTTACTTAAAAATTTTAAAGCTTAATGAAAATACGTCAACAAAAAGAAATGACTACTTTTATTTTTTGAGTAGTGTATGTCGGGGAGGACAATAGAAAGGTGGAAGAGAAAAAAAAAGCAAAAACCTGAAAACTGAGCATGAACTGCAGAAAAGAACAATGGACAAAATAACTACTTTTAAGTTTTTAGAAAAATAGGAAAGAAAAAATGTTTTACGGAACAAGCAGTTCTATTGCTTTTTAAAATACACTTGGTTTATATGAAATGCACCACCCATTAAAAATAAAGCTACAGGTTTGAAACTTTGCTAAAATAATGTTTCATTATTGCATATGAAATGACCAGGTTTTCATAAAAAAAAGGTTAACAATTATAAGAAAACAATAACAACAACGAAAACAAAATTAATAATGTGTAACATCGCCATGGACAGCAATGCAAGCATTTACTCGTTGTTGCATGTTTTCTCCTGGGGTATCTCGTTCCATTTAACCTCAAGTTGGTGTCTCAGCTCGTCTAAGTTGTTAGGAGCTCTTGACAATAATCTTAGTCGCCGGCCCATCATGTCCCAAAGATGGTCGATCGGCGTTAAGTCCGGTAATCGTGCAGGCCAGGGCAACATTGCAATTGTGCTTGTTGGAGGTACGTTCTGGTAATGTTTGCAGTGTGTGAACGTGCGTTATCCTGTTAGAAAATACCGTTTGGCAACGTCTGCATGAATGGTCCTAACACCGGTTCCAGGACATTATGAATATAACGACGAGCATTTAAACTGCATGGGACAAACACAAGAGGTGATCTTCTACCGAAACAGATCGCACCCCAAACCATATCTCTAGGTGTTAAAGCTGTATGGTGTCTTTCAACAAACTCCAGATTTCGTCTTTCTCCTCGATATCGACGTACCTTCCGACGGCCGTCATTTACCCACAAACAACAACAACAAATTGATGAGAGACAATAGACACACCACAACCACTTGATTTTGTTAATGGAAACAGTGATCATTTCATATGCAATAATAAAAATTATTTTACCAAATTTTCAAACGCGTAGCTTTATTTTTAATGGGTGGTGCATTTCACATGAAACTGAGCATGTTCGCCTTTAAAATTTATACACTATTGCATGCGTTCAAACCAATTCTCGAAACATTTTTTCCACTCTGAAGTTGGTATCTCAAAAACATGGTTTTTGAAGGCTTCAGTGGTTTCTTGGGGTAATGAAAATCGCTGTCCACGCATTTTTTGTTTGACAATCGGGAACACGAAGAAGTCGTTAGGCGATAAATCAGGCGAATACGGGCAATGAGACATTAATTCGATGTTCCTCTCCTTCTCTCGACGTGCTGTGTGAGAGCTGGCATTGTCATGATGAAGAATGATGCGACGTTTTTGGTTGTTTTTCCTTATTTCGTCAATTATTTCTGGCAAACAAATTGTTGCATACCATTCAGCGTTAACAGCGAAAATGATTGCGACATGTCCAGTACAACCGAAGAAACAAGCGATCATTTTCTTGGAAGTGCTTCGTGAACGAACAATTTTTGTGGGATTCGGTTCATCTTGGAACACCCAAACAGCGGATTGTTGCTTAGTTTTCAGTTCATACGAATGTATCCACGTTTCGTCACCTGTTACGATGTTATATTCGCATTTTACAGTTGCTTTGAGCATTTGCTTACCCCAATTAACAGGAGTGTTTTTTGAGCTTCGGTCAGATTATGCGGATTCCAACGGGAACAGATCTTTTTCACAGCTAAATGTTCATGCAAAATCGAATGTACTGCAGTCTTCGATATGCCTAAGGATGCCTCTATCTCACTGCAAGTCACATGTCGATCTTCTTCAATCATGTTGCGCACAGCATCGATGTTTTTTGGAATAACAACCGATTTTGGTCGACCTTCACGAAATCCATCACTGACGGACGCACGACTACAACGAAATTCTGCAAACGAATTGTAAACAGCCTTTTCTGATGGCGCTTCATTGCCAACAGCTGAACGAAGCGATTCTATGCATTGTTGTTGAGTTAGGCCTTTACTAATATCGTAAAAAATCATCCAACGAAAACCTTCATGTGAAATTTCCATTTTTTTCACAAAATTACTTTTTTGAAACGCTCACTATGAACAAACTACTCGGTCAATTTCTAAGCTGCCACTGCTTTCGTAATAACAAATGTCAAATTTTACGAAAATAGTAATGACACATCTCAATAGCGCCACCTAGTGGTCGTTGGTAAAAACTTAAAGGCTGTCCTCGTATCATTTGGGTAGAGTTAAAGCAAAATCAGTTATTACATAATATCTCAAAATTGAGAAAGAAATCCCAAACTATTTAAAAGTTTATCGAACAAAAGGAAACAATTCCAGCAGCTATCAATGCTCCATCTGCTTTAATGAGTTCTGTAAATACTTTAAATGAATAGATTTGTTTCAGTAAATTTTACATTTTGATTATATCGAATAGGAAGCGTGGTGTATTCTAATAGAGTGATTGGTTAGGCTACTCCCATGTAATAGGTGTGATGGGAGTTCTGTTTTGGGAAAGATTTCGATTACGGCGTGTGTCCGAGCGAAATCTTGTACTGCTATCCACAACACACAAATCCATGCGGATGGCAATCCTGGGGTCTTAAGGTACGGTCTGTCTATGGCGTTTAAACGCAACGATTTATCGCCCCGACTAAATGCACAAGTTGGTTGATTGGAGTTCTCATATAATTGGTCTATTTGTTACGACAAGTCGCTACTTGTCGCATTTGTCGGATTTGTAAATCGGATTGCATCTCTGGCAAATTAATCGCGTGCGTTATGTGAATCGCATGAGTGTTCAGCACCACGAGCACGAGAATAGCAGCAAAACGAATAGATTGAGAATTTCATTAGAAGAGGACGAGGTGTTAATTCAACAAGTAGGGAAGCGTCCGTGAGGAATGGCAAGCTTCTGATATCCATAGCAAACGACAGTGGAACTAATATGGAAAACGATGGTAATTTGGAACTTACGAAAACGAATAAAGACGCAACAGAAACTCAAAACTCGAAAAATATATCAACTAAGGAGATACAAGAACACACCATACAGAACTGAGCCGCAACACAAATCGCGTTATCCAAAACGTTTCCAAACAGACCAGACATAGCGATTCATTGTTGAGTTTACTCGCTGCGATAAATCGTGGCGTTTAATCGCCATAGACAGACCGTACCTTAATTGGTCCATTTGTTACTTGTCGCATTTACATAATGCGTTTGCAAATCGGATTGCATCCCGACGAAATTAATAACGTGCATTATATGAATCGCTTGAGTTTTGAGCACCACGAGAAGAATGGCAGCAAACGAAAAAGATTAACATTTTCATTGGAAGAAGACGAGGTGTTAATTCAACAAATAGGGAGCATCCGTGACGAATCGCCAGCTTCTGATGTCCATAATGTTTTGAGGAATATTTTGAAAAAGCAGACGACGGTGGAGGTTGTATGGAAACGAATAAAGACGCAACGTAACTCGGAAGTCCAAAAATACACCAACCAAGGTGATACAAAAACACACCATACACAACTGACTTTTCGCAACACAAATCGCTGCATTCAAAACGTGCCCAGACAGATCAAGCCAAAGCTAAATGCACAAGTTGGTTGATTGGAGATCTCACATAATTGGTCTATTTGTTACAAGAAGTCGCTGCTTGTCGCATTTAGATGACGAGTTTATAAATCGGATTGCATTTCTAGCAAATTAGTCGCGTGCGTTATGTGAATCGCATGAGTGTTGAGCACCACGATCGCGAGAATAGCAGCAAACGAATAGATTGCGAATTTCATTAGAAGAGGACGAGGTGTTAATTAGCGAGTAGGAAAGCATCCGTGAGGAATGGCAAGCTTCTGATATCCATAGCAGACGACAGTGGAGCTGAAATGGAAAACGATGGTACTTTGGAACTTACGAAAATGAATAAAGACGCAACAAAAACTCAGAAGTTGAAATATACACCAACTAAGGAGATACAAGAACACACCGTACAAAACTGACCTGCAACACAAATCGCGGTATTCAAAACGTTCCTAAATAGACCAGCATATAGCGAATCATCGCTGCGATAAATCGTGGCGTTTAATCGCGATAGATAGACCGTACCTTAATTGGTCCAATTGTTACGATAAGTCGCTACTTGTCGCATTTACATAATGCCTTTGCAAATCGAAATGCGTCTCGGGCAAATTAATAGCGTAGATTATGCGAAACGCTTGAGTTTGAGCACCACGAGAAGAATGACAGCAAAAGATAACAGTTTGAGATTTTCATTGGAAGAAGACGTGGTGTTAATTCAACAAGTAAGCAGCATCCCGTGTGGAATCGCCAGCTTCTGACATCCGTAATGTTGTAGAAGCAGACGACGGTGGAGGTTGTATGGAAAACCAATAAAGACGCAACAAAACTCGGAAGTCGAAAAATACATCAACCAAGATGATACAAGAACACACCATACAGAACTGACTCTTCGCAACACAAATCGCTGCATTCAAAACGTGACAGATCAAGCCAAAGCGATTCATCGCTGCCATAAATCGTTGCATTTAAACACGATAGATAAACCATATCTTTAATGCCAAAAAAGTTCGACGTTAAACTGTAACTCCTCCGCGGTGCTACCTTAGCGCCAAGGAGAAGCACGTGGCAGAGAAGAGGCTGGGGTCAAGCAGTGAAACGTAAAGACTGTTCACAACGACAAGTAATAGTACGCTACGCAATCAACATTTTTGTACTTATTCGGTATCGTAATATCATTTCATCTCTTGCGAATTAGCTTGTTTTTCTTCACGCTTTGCTGGTTTATTATGGTGTATCCATTGAAAACATTCTTTTCTTGCCCCATCTTTTTGAATGTGTTCCCAACTTTCTTCTTCCGGTTTATTTAACATATCCAGCAATTTCTATATGTCATTCTCTATATGGTGGTTCCATTCTTTTCTTCACTCCATGTCTCTTTATTGGTCTGCAAGCTGCTTCCTGAACGTTCAATTAATTTCCGTTCCTTTCAGTTGCTATTTGTTTTATCTCTTGAAATATCTGTATGTACTAGAAAGTATTTTAAATAATTTAGTTAATCCAATCGTCTCATCTCTACGTTCTGTCCCCACTTTGTTAACTCTCCATCACTGTGTATGTCGTTAGTCGACCTGTATCTTCAGTACTTATTAAATAATGCAATCATTGCCTTCGATTTTTGTTTCCCTCTTTCGGTTCCTTTACTGGTCCCCCGTTCTGCCTCACCCATATCTATTTATTATGTGTTCTTCACTCTCTAGGCGTTCCACCATTTCGTTATTTGATTGTATAATTATGCTTCTAATAACCCGTTCGTTTCCAATTGCTTTTATTTTCTCTTCCAATCAGGTTCTAGCTTTGGTTTCTTCTCAGTTCTTTTATTTTTATGTTAATGCGGCGTTTTCTTATCGTCAGATGATTTATTTTTGAGTTCTTTTCCGTATATACTCGTATTTTGCATAATTTATTTAATTTCCCTCCCCCGCCCTTCAATTCTTCGTTATGCTCGCAGCTGTATTGTCTCCCAAATCCTTCATTTTGATACTGACATCTTCTGATTTGCTATTTGATTATTCTCTTCTTCTAATTGTGTATATGGAGACTATCGCTTCTATTTCTCTCTTCATCTTCCTTTTGTCCTACCCCCATAGTTCTTAGTTTATATTCCGTTACTGCCCAGTTGGTTTTACTTTTACTTCCAGTTGTCTCCCGAGTCTACCTCTTTCTCCGTTTTTAATTTTCCGATTTTGTCATTCAAATTTTTTCTGCGTCCGGTTTCTTGTATATAAATATACTTTGAAAAATTCAGTTACTTTTCTGTCGCCATCTCTGCCCTGCCGCTTTTATTTTCCTCTCGTTCTCTGCTTTAGTTCCGGCTGTATTGTCTGCTTTAATTATTCCCATAAACACTTTCTAGTTCATTGTTCAGCCTATGTTTTTAAACCCATTTCATTACATAGGGAAATTTTAAACAGCTCGCTCACGTACTTCTCACGTTCATTTCCGCCTTCCTCTTCATTCAGACGTCTTCTCATCTTTTCCAGTTCCTCTTCATTTAGCCATTCCATTTTTCTGTCCACATAATCATATGAACGGGACATTATTTTGAACAAATAACTTAACTTCTTTGTCTGGTCTCTTTGCCTTTACTCGTTTACGTATCTTTTTCCCATTAAGTCTGTTTCATCCGTATCTTTCCGGCTAGAAATTCTATTTTACCATTCTATACGTTTTACTACCTGTCTCTACTCTTCAACCCCATGCATGGTCAAATATTGCAAATGATGACTTTTGCTTCTCTTGATGTGACTTTCTCTGAGCTGGGATTCTTCATTGCTTTCGGTTTCTTAGCTATGCCTTCACACGTCCCAAAAGTTACATTTTACAGATAATAACCAAATGATTCAATTAAATAAACAAAGCAAATATACAACCCGCAATTATCAAAATATGTGTTACAATTATATCTACGCAAATCTCTGTTTCACGTTTACTCAAAATATTTTTGTTAAGGTTCTTTTTATCATGTTTCCAAATATTGTGGAAGAATACACGATCTGTACTGGTTATTTTCAAAAAATGTTTTTGCGAAACTATCGCACACTAAGAGGAAGTAAATGAAGAATGGTGTTAGTTTAAGCCGTTATGCGATTTACGTTTGCGGACTTAACTGTTCTAATATTTCATTTATTTAAGGAGGATGTTTTCTACAAGTTGCTGCAAAAAAGCGAATTAATGGAAGGTATAGATATTCAAATGACAATAGCAGGACCAAAATAATAGAAAGCACAGTTAGAATTGAGATATAACGCATGTTGGTCACCTGGAGAGTTCGTAGGATGAAGATAAATGGCAACAAGAATTTAACAGAAAGGAATCAAAACTATTGATTAGTCAAACAATGTTAAACGGAAATACAGTGGTGGAGGTAGAAATATATTATTCCAACAAAACTATATTGTAGCAATAAATACTTTACGTAAGTTATACTGTATAGTAGTATTAAGGTTAGAATTTGTGAAGAGTATGAGAAAGTTTAAGTAGAGTGTGTGTTCTATATTTACATATTAAGGGAATATTGTTATAATTTAACTGGTCCCATAGTGACAAAAAGCAGCAAAATATATTATTCATTGAGGTTTGCCATAATAATTATTATCAAAATTTATTATCAGCCTCAAGCAAATAGTATCAAAGTCGAGGAAATGTACTCGTAATGCCGTCTCCACAGCGTAACTAAATGTGGTTTCATTTTGTGGTTATTGAAAAATGGGAAACGGCTAATCTGTTTTGTAGCTTCTACTTAAAAAATATAATTAATGTGTACTTGAATTTCAAAACCGATTACTAAGCCAATATTTTACGAAGTGAAAGATTCGACAAGTCGTGATGCATGTATTTCGTCCTGGAGCTATATCGTAATAATACCATGCCTACTAGTTCTTCTGTCAAATGAGATCTTGAATTACATGGTAATTTACCTTTTCATGCTTCTTCTTGAAAAATTGCAATGTTCAATAATTCCCGTTTTTTTGTTTGGTTATTAATTGCCCCCGAGGTATATTATTCACGTTTTTTTCCGAATTACAAACGGACGACGATTTATCAATATTTTGTCACATTGTATGGAAAAACTCAATGCCCGCAACCGGTTGTTGTATCGGTAAATGGTAAGTATAAAATTAAAAAAGTCCCATGCATGAAATATAACTTTAATACGCCTTGTGTCCATTTCATAATGAAGCAGAAGAAAAAGTTCATTAAAAAACTCATAAAACGAGCACCGCAATAGCAATAAAATAAACTAGTAGATCTATTACATTTAAGTAGAAATATTAATACCGTTGCTGGAGAATTTACCAATTTAGATAAAGGTCAAACTCGGTAATTAAAATAAAACGTCTGGCTATAAAAATGGTACCTACTTATTAAAATCACAAAACGGATGTACGTTTGGTGTTTTTGTTTCATTACCACGCCTTTTTTGTTTATCGATTTATGTGTGGAAAGGACGTGAAGGAAATTTCACGGAGAAGTACAGGTGGTAATGTGTGACAAAAGTATCAAATTGTGCCTAAGCGAATTCAAGTAGTTAAAAATCGACTCTGAAATATTCAGGCCTTGTGGCGCTGCTTAATTAAAGCGTTAATGAGATGAGAACGTCATGTGCTCGGAGTAATTACTAAACTTGTTTGCATACCTATAAATGAGACGTCCTTTAATTCTAAAAAATTATACGAATAGATTATTTCTAAAATTGGGAAACGGCCAGAGCACACCTCATTTGTATGCACTGATAAGTTCCATTAAATAACGAACGCGAGTCTGAGAATTTTTTAGATAAATAATTAGCTTTAATTTTGAGTTGCCGAAGAGAAAAATCGATTACAGTAGGAGTTCAATGATTTTTATCCGGCCTTATCTGCGATCAGAAATCGATCGAACTGTCTTGGCTTCAAAGTGGTTTAGTAGAAAGTGCGCAAGGTCCCCTGAGCTACTGTGGTAATGTTCAAAACTTGAATCAAGTACGTATGTATCATTACCAAATTGAATGCAAATAAGGTGTTGTAAGACCCACACAAACACAATGACAAACAAACGAAATGTCAAACGTTTTAAAGCACAATTTAATTCCGTGCAGCGTTGTTGTATTTCCAAATTACACGCTAGCGCTTATTCAAATTTTATTTCTTTATTTATGAGCAGGTGTAATTTTTATACGTAAATATTTTAAATTACGGTTTTTATTGGGCAAAAAAAGTATGAGTTATTGGTTAACTTGTATGGCTATATGTTGTTCATTTATAATTTTTTTGCGAGTATGTGCCATTTACCTCCAGCCAAATCAAGTTTTATTTATGTAATGACATACGAATAATTTCAATAATCTCAATAAAGCTAATTAAAAATAACCGCGCTCATTAGTGAATTCCTTAATTAGTGTGCCGGGTACTTGTAGATAAGTAGATATAAATTTTTCTCCTAGGAATGTATTGTGTAAGAGAAGACATGTGTTTGAACAAACACCGAAGACATCAAAGTAGAACAATTTGTTACAGCCCAAAACATGCACCGCTGAATTTTAATGATCGACTCTAATATCTCGCTTCCTATTAAGCTTACAAACCTGTTATGTAAAAAGTCAAATTCCACTTTATTTCTAAAGGCTGGAATACATACACTTATAAGCATAAAGCATTGCATGGGCATATTATTGCTGCAGAAATATTAAACAGGTAGATCAATAATAAACACGCGGTAACATCAATATAATGTAACAGAAGCTTTCGTTAATCAGTAAACTACAGCATGAGTCAGCTAAATTGTCCTTCCGTAAAAGTTGTTGACGCAGCCCAACATACATGTGTCACAACAACTGAGAATATTCAATATTTTATTGTATAGATATGGATCAAAGTTACTCTCTGTCTAGTTGATCTGTTACTGTAATGACTAACAGTTTTACTATTGATTGTTTAGTAACTTTACCACAAACCGCAATCGCTATATTTCTGGAATTTATCACTTTCTAAGCTGAAACATATGTTTATACTATGTAACTATAGTGTAAGAATTTCTCGATGGTGGAAAATCTAAAAAATGGAATAGTAATTGAAACTATTTTTCATTGTTACATACTCCCCCCCCCCCCCGAACCGCTTTTGCATTACTTCAGAGGGGTGCGGGCGTCCCTTACACACTAACCATTCATGCAACATGCACTCTAAACTTAACTAAGTAAAATGCGGTCGCCTCAGCCGGGATTCGAACAAGCGACCGGCCGCATTTCACTGTGACCTCGAGTAGCAGTGCATATTCTCACTGCTCCACCGGGGTCCCAGTTGAAAAACAACTAAACATAGATAGCAATGTTCAAAATTGCCTCCGCTAATTTCCACACATTTTCTAATTCGTTTCAAAAACGATCTCCGGAATCGAGCAACCGTGTTAGATGTAATTGGCGTCTATACTTCGATTATTCTAGTTTGTATATAAGTACCATTTACCACCGAAGTTCGGTATACTATTTCCCTACTTACTTACTCACTTAATCAAATCCCCTTTTACCGCTGAAGCACTGTTGAGGTGCCTTTTCACCAGAAGGTATTGGGGCCCTGTGGCCTTTCATCCATTACGCTCCCACAGCTTCTTTTCGCATTCAATTTTTCTGTCTACTCTTCCAACTTACGACTGTAATGGTGTTAATATGACAGCCGGGACCGACTATTTAATGTATCCATCTAATAATACAAGGCACCGTATAGAACGCAGCCTATACAACTATTGCCCACAGCAAGCGTTGCTTAACTCTGGTCAGCGACCAAAAGAAAAAAAGTCTATGTGACATCGCAACTTCTTGCTAACCATGGATGCACATCTCCTCTTCCTATCCTATCTCCTCCATATACATTATTTAGGTAATTGACAACAATTTAACTTTAGGGAGCAGGACACGTTTAATATTGTTTCAAAATTTTTGTCGCACATTGACTTCCACATTTTCTAACAACCCGGGCAACACGTTTCATAGGAAATCCAAGTAATGTTGTTCAGTTGCCGTTTCGTGGCAGAAATGTAGTCCAATAATACGGATACCGACTATGCCATACCAAACATTTACGGAAAAAATTCTTTGAAAATGCGTAACACGTATTGAATGCAGATTATCTTGTGGGCAGTGCAAGTTATGCCTATTGACTTTATCACTGTTTAAAAACATTTTCTTCATCGATAAACAATACACAATTTAAATAAAGTGGATCCAAAAGAAGTTGATTTTGAAAGAAATTACAAAATTGCAATCTTCCCTGGTGGTCATTTTAATAAACCAAAGTCTTCTAACTTCAGTTCTACAATTACCCTCACTTGGGCTTGGATCTCTTTGACTTACATGGACATTCTCATTCACTCCTAGATTATTTTCGCAATTATTCTGGGTTTACATCTTCTGGAGTTAACAAATGTATATTCGTTTTTGAAAGATTTAGGGCGCCGAAATATTTTCAGACGGTAGTCTTCTAGTTGGACAGCGCCTGATATATATATATATATATATATTGCTATATTTCTGTGGCATCCGCCAATAATAAGCAACAAATCTGTTTTTTTAATATTTGAAAACATCTTACTTAAAATTTAAATAAACTGACTTGGTATTGTCATAAGTAGGCATTGATCAATTTAATTAAATTTAAATTAAATAAAGTGATTTCGGCTGGCGAACCGTATGTTTGACGGGTTGCGTCTACTACTTCTAAAGGGTGACTACTTAGTCGACCCACCCTGTATATAACGGACTACAGTACAACTCGCATGTAACCCTTAAAAAAGCACGGCATAAAAAAATTTCTGTAAAATACAATAAAATTTTCATTAACGAGGCTGATCGCTAATATACGTTTGGTTTTTATGAATTTAAATGATTTTTATTCGTAATGCCAGCATAATTATATCAGCTGTTTTCTAGGTAGGAGTTTACTATTTTTGTACCTTTAGTAACATCATTACAAGTCGGCAGAAGTCTATTATAGAAACGTGGAAAACCCCAAGTGCGCAGTTTTCTAGACCGGGGAATCACTAATATGACGTTTGATACGATTAAACACGACATGTAAGTATAACAAAAAATATTCATTCAAGCGGACTACTTTTGAAGAACATTATATTACAAGTGTGTATAATACTAAGTATACTCGTTATATAAACGAAAATTACTACACTTCTGTTAATATATCGGCCGGGATTAGCAAATTGGATATGTTATTTATAAGGGAATGTCTGTAATAAACGAGTTGTCATCATCAACAGTCTTTTCGTTCCCGGGCAAGGCAGCGGCCTCTTCTCTGCCACGTACATCTCCTTAGCACTAATGTAGAAACACTGAGGACCAACAGTTTAATGTTTTTGGTATTAAGATCCCACGGTTACCAACCGGATTGGGAAATTATGCATGGTGGATTGCAGAATACGATTTTTTAAATTGCCGCAGTAGAGCAGGAGGATGGAACCCAAGCCATAATCAACATTTTGCCCAGAAAGTGAGCGCTTTACCAATTGAGCTACCACCACATTTAAACATTTTACGAAGGAATAATAATAATGATATAGTCTACACGCCAAAAGCAAAATCGTTAATGATTACTATTGCATATTATTTTATACAAACTTCGTTCATGAAATGCAGTTACGTAAGGGAAACCCCTCAGTTACTGCATTAAACAAAAGATATTGTTAGAAACTGAATGACTTTCAAAATTCATTTTGAACTACATGATTACAGTTGTATTCCAAAAAGAATACAAGGTTTTCCAGTTAAAAGAAAAGAATAAAGAAGAAATTGTAATTTCGCTACCAAATAATAAAAAATTTTCATTAGTTGTTTTATAAAAGATTTTAAAAACCGGCCAACCCCACATATGCACTGAACCCTTTCATATGTGTTATAGAATTTAATCTAGATGTTCTATGCAGAACAAGTGGAACAAATATGAATATTCACATAATCCTTATTTTAGTAATCAATCAGAAACAGTTGTTACGAAAATACTTCAAAAACCAGCAGTTAGTAAGAAAAACTACAGTAAAAAATCTAAGATACGAAATCAAATGAAAATTTTGAGCCACTTATAATTTGAACAGTAGATTTGTTTCACTGAATGGTTATGTCAATTATTGTTGAGATGGTGTCACGAATGTCCATTCGGGTTGTACATTCGTAAGCATACGGGACAGGAATGATAGCATTATAAAAGCACTAATTGGGTACCGATTATTAATAAATAGTGACAAAAAGCTTATCTGTATTTAATATGTTTAATTTTGTGTTACTATTTTAACTATTTTTCTCTACCGTTTCCGCGTTTTCCACATATTTTGTTTTTTGTTTGATAGCTTGAGAAAAGCGTTCTCCTATATTATTCTGTTTGTTCTTTTTTTGGTTAACCACCGATACCTTTAGGTTCTCCTCTCCATTGATGGCCAATGTCTTCATCTTTTTCCAAAACTGGTCTACACTGAAGAAGAGCATGTGTAATTATAGATTGTCATACACAGAATAGAGGAAGATAGCTTCCACGTTATCCGGTATCACTCAACCCTCTTACCATTTCAAATGTTTGAATCGATGGGTGACACGATTTGTTGGGCAAAATTGTGCAAAAGTAGTATTTTTCCTATAGTTTATCATCCGTGTTTCGACCTTAGCGCTGAGGCGAAACACGTGTCAGAGAAGACACTGATGCCCAACAGGGGGACGAAAAGGCTGGTAATAATGATGATGATGATGATCATTATCATGCGCAGCCACATTTTTCTTCTTCTTCTTCTTCTTTCACGGTTCCTTCTGCCCTTTTAGGCGTCGGATCACAATTTTCTAAACATTATAATATAACATAAGACTAAGATGTTTACTTTATAATTACATAATTTTGTAGCATTATCTTTGTAATCAGTAAGTTCGTATTAACACCTATTTTCTTTGAGTTGTGTAAGTATTAACTGTAGATCATACGTGTTATTTGATATGAAAACAATTTCCATATTTTAGTTTCATACCATATACTGTTATTTCTTGTTCTCTCATTGTAGTATTCTGAAAACAGCTGAAAACGCGGAAATAAAGAGATTTGGATGAACAGAATCTCCTTCCTTCGTTTTATTGTATAATGTTTGTATTACGAGGGCTGTTCTCTTTCCGCTGAGCCTGTCTAGCAGGCTGTGATATTTTGAAACAAATTTTGCTTGACATTTTATCGTAGTTGTTTACAAGTTTAATATTAGTGAAAGTTGTCAAATATACTTGAAGGTTTTTAAAATACATAATTTTAAA
>JABXWE010039257.1:0-11168 GCA_014611495.1 Limonius californicus
AAAGATATGAACTTTAACACTCTCGTACAAGAAAACTAAGCTCCAAATACCTACTTTTTTTTGAAGATTTGTATTAAGCATTCATAAAGGAAAAATTCTACCTGAAGCTTTTAAGGCATTTAAAGGACACCCTGTATATATACATATATACAGGGTGTTTCGGAATTCCACTGCACTATATTAGGGATGTGTTCTCCAGCACGAAATAAACAAAAAAGTTCATACAAACATATGGCTCAAATTAATTCATTACCGAGATATCGAAAGTTAAAGATAAATAGCCAAAAGTCCCAAGTTAACCAAGTAGTAGTCAATTGCATATCGTTTATTTTTTTAACAGTCGATTAAACATCTGTCATTAACTCTGTTGATTAGTATTAAGTAACCTGTTTTACTAGCTCATGCTCGTTTTCGTGTGAGTTAATAGTACTTTGAAGACTCTTCAATTTGTTATTTAATGGGAGACACCACAAGTTTGTTCAGTTTTGCAGAACAAACAGACATGCTTTTAATTTATGGCGAGGTACGTAAAAATAGCGCTGCTACTTTTCGAAGATACCATGAAACATTTCCCACTAGAAGGATACCTAATCGTAAAACGTTTGAAGCCATTGAAAGACGTCTTAGGGGCACTGGCACGCTAAAGCCTGAACGAATATACGCTGGTTCGACGAACTGCAAACGATGAAGAAGGGGTACTCAATGCTGTTCAGTTATCTCCTAGTACTAGCACCAGAAGATTGTCACTTCGTTTCAATGTATCATGTACAAGCGTATGGCGAACATTGCGTGAGCAACAATTGTATCCATTTCACGTTACGCCTGTGCAAGATCTGTTACCAGAAGATTATAACAAGCGCAGAAATTTCTGCCAATGGTTAATTCGACAATGCACACGAGATCCTAACTTCCTGAGCTGCCAGCTGGTTACCGATGAATCATGTTTTGCAAGAAATGGTATTACTAATTTCCGAAACACCCATACTTGGAACGAAGAAAACCCTCATACGACTGCTAGTATGCATTACCAACATACCTTTTCATGAAATGTCTGGTGTGGACTTCTTGGTGACAATGTCATCTGCCCCTTCTTCTTACCAACAAGGCTTTCAGGAATACATTACTTGCATTTTTTGCAACGTGATCTGTATGACCTTCTAGAAGACATTCCGATTGCCAAGGGGATGTGGTTTATGCATGACGGTGCCCCTGCTCACTTTTCTCATATTGTCACTGATTATTTAAACATAATATATGGTAATCGACGTGTTGGTCGAAACGGACCTGTTAAATGGCCACCATGATCTCCTGATCTAACGCCATTAGATTATTTTGTGTGGGGCTGGATGAAGTCTATGGTTTATTCTACGTCTATTGGCACACAAGAAGAGCTAAGGAATCGCATTGTGGAAGCAGCAGCAACTATCAAGGGTCGCCCTGATGTTATAAGGCGTGCCAGAGAAGCATGGATTCGTCGTGCTGAATGCTGCATTCAACAAAATGGAGACCACTTTGAACAGTTACTCCTTACTCTGAATATTTTATTTTTAAATAAATAAACTTTCAATATCTCGGTAATAAATTAATTTGAGCCATATGTGTGTATGAAATTTTTTGTTTATTTCGTACTAGAGAACACATCCATAAAATTCCGAAACACCCTGTATATATATCAATATTTATAAGGCAAATTTTATCTTTTCTTACTAGTTTATGGAAGGTACATGTTATTGTTTTGTTCTTTTTCCAATTTACGATTTATCGGACAATTTTGTTAATAATTGTATGTGTGTATGTGTACTTGTATGTCGTCAGCAGATAATTATTCTTACCTTGCAATGGCCGTCGTAGTTAGAACACGTATTACTTATTATTATTACATATAAAGTACTGTTGTAGATAGGTATACAATTTGAACCTTTTTAAAAATTTGTAAAGTTTAAAGCAAGTGGCTTTTACTGAACTTCTTACTGGATTATTTTTAGTTCTTTTTGATAGTACGATTTTTTAAATATGTCTGTCTTACTATACAGAAATGGTCATTTTGTCTGTATGATTTACTTTGTATGATCGTGAATAGCAAAACCAAATATCATTTTTGTTGGAATGGAAAAACCAATAATAAAAGTTAGATTTGCTGAAGAGCAAAAGCAAGCAAACAAAAAAATTCTTACTGTTATTCATTTTAATGATATCTGTATAAACAAAAATAAACCCGTGGTACCAAATCGTTACTAACGAACATTGCGTAAATTCAAAGGTACACGTATAAGATAATTATAAAGTGTTTATGTAGATTTCATCAAATTCCGTAAGTGTTAATTAAAATTCCTTAAAAAAGGTGCAACGAATTATCAAACATTTCCCGTTTCCAATTGCAGGAAGCTGCAGTGACATTTATAGACCGAAAATATTCGTAACTATTAGCAAAAATGAAACTATTCCATTTACATACAGTTAAATAAGATTATTGTAAATTACATCGGTGGTTATATTTCATTTACTGCTGAGTATTATAATTTGTTTGACATTTTATTTGGATCTTTAGTGCTGTTGAAAGATGTAAAACAGCAGCAAAATTTACTGCAGAAATTAGCATTACAAATTAATCTATTAATTATATAATTACAAGTTCATTAGCTATTATTAACAATTATAATAAATTATAGTTGTTTGAGTGCAACATATGCTCAGATTGGATTTCATTAGCAAATTCATCCACAGTTATTTTTTTTAAGGAAAGTGTTGACTTGTTGGAAGTACAGATTAGCAAGTAATGTGCTTGAAAAATAATATAATTTTTTGTAATAAAAATTGTTGTACTTTCATATATCTTATACGCGCCAAATATCTTCTTATTTTTTATTTAGGCTTTGGGCCTTTTTTTCTTTACACGATTTAAGGGCATTCTTCTGAAGTTTTCCAGAGTTAGATATAATGAAGTAAGGGAAGAATGTTGGATAATCAATATAGGAAACCTTATTAACGAGAAAAGAAAGGGATGGAACAAGCACCTCGGAAGTAATTATCCGAATATAAATGTATCAAGTATATGAAATACTAGTATGTTCCTGTTAATACATTTAGGAAATGTTTTGCTCCTTGCACGTTCCACTATTGAACACCGGCCTCTTCTCTACCACGTGTTTCTCCTCGGCATTAAGGTAGAAACACGGGGATCTGCAGTTTAACCGAACGTCAGCAAATCAAGAGAGAGCTTTTGGCATTAAGATCCCACGGTTGCAAGCCGGATTGGGAAATTGTGTGTGGTGGGTTGTAGCACAAGATTTTTATACACTGTTTGACAGTGCTGGGGGATTGGGCCTAAACGATAACCGACGTACTGTTCAAAAAGCGAAAGCTAGACGAACGGAGCTACTACCACACTAATTACTCTTAGAAGTTTTAAAATATTAATAAACATGTATATATCCATCAATGTATTATACATTTACCTATTTAACATAAACGTCCACTTAAGTATGTTTTACTTTTCTAAAATGCATACCAATAAATTGCAAATTATGCTTGGCTACGAACAGGAATTATTTAAAAATACATAAGTTGCTAGAAATCAGTCAGAAATCTATTTGTTCAATTTTAATCCTTTCTTCGGAGAAGAAGATTTAATTAGAGCCAGAGGGGGGTGGTATAGAGCCTGGGGGTGAGAAGATAGAGGAAGGAGGACATTTTAAAAATTCTTTGTGTTTCACTATTTATGACGTTTCAGTGACATTACACCGTGTTGTTCATAAGTTTATATCTTTAGTTGTTTAATATTTTACATAACCTCAAAAGTTTTTAAATGAAACTGTGTACTGTTTTGGCATTACACAATTTTATCGCGTTGCAGAAATGTATCCTATTAGCTGTGGTAAAACAGTAACAATTTTGTTTGAAAGAATAAAAAGAGGAATTGTAACAGCATCCAACATTTGTATACAGGGTGTCCCACGACGTGAAGTCACTACTTCGTGTACGTAATCTTTAGACCAAATATAGTTAAACATTATAATAAAGTTATGCCCTAAAGTAAACGGTTTTCAAAATACTGAGTGTTAAATTATTATTTATTAAATAATTACAATTTTAGAAAAGCCAACATTTATTTTAATTTTAGTTTAAATTCACTATAAAGATTGTTCAAAATCGCCACCGTTGATCTCGAGACACATTCTGGCTCTTCTTACGAGAGTTCTGATTGCCTTACGTAACATGTCATTCTTATTCCAAATTAGCTCTGCTGCCTCAAAAATGCGTCTGCTGAGATATTCAACAGTCTCTGATGGTGTTTGGTATACCATATCTTGGCCCCACAAATAATAATCTAAACACGTTAAGTCCGGAGGTCTTGGGAGCCAGGGGTGCTGTTCTCCTCTACCAATTACATGTGCTTCAAACCGTTGATTCAAAAATTGTCCTACACGTAACGCAAAGTGCGTAGGGGCACCATCGTGCTGGTACCACATACCATGTCTGATCGCCAGAGGCACATTATCTAACAATCCTTCCAAATGATCTTATAGAAAATTTAAATATCTGTCGGTTCTCAAAAACGAATGGACCAATGAGCATGGATTCAATAATTCCGCACCAGATATTCACTGAAAACCTATGTTTATAGTTTGACACTGTGATTTGGTGTGGATTCTCCAAATTCCAAGAGTGGCTGTTCTTTCTGTTCATTAATCCGTTCCTTGTAAATGTTGTCTCATTCGTGAATAAAATTCTATACGTAGGTTTAGATTTTGAATGATCCAGCGGCAAAATTCCATACGACTAGCGAAATCTGTAGGTAAGAGGGCCTGAACAGGTTGAATGTGAAATGGATATAAATCATGGCGTTTTAATGTTCTCCAAAGTCGCATTCGTGGTGGATTAACTTGTGTACATACACGACGAACAGAGGTGCTGCGATTATTATCAATTTGTACGTTGTCCTCCTTGTCTAGTACTTGCTGTATTGGACGGTTTCGGGAAAGTTCTATGTTCACCTAGGTGGTTGTGCACTCGTTGGAAAACTCGTCGGTCTGGTAGTCGCTGATTTGGAAATCTCAACCCATATTCTCGAGCAGCTGCTACTGAGTTTCCATCACAAAAACCGTACATGTAATGGATGTCGGCGTACACTTGTGTTGTATAAGTAAACATTATCAACACTGTTAATAAGCGCAAGCAGAGAAATTAACTTTAATGCGCTTTACTGTTTGACATACAAGTCTTCTTCTTCTTCTTCTTCTTTTATTGTAGGCAGTAGCCTGTTTTTCTTCACACTAATTCTACGGTGTTTCTACAGATGTAGATTGCCAGCTCTCGGCCCACCTTTTCATTGGTCTTCCCGGGTTCCTTTTTCCTGTCGGTTTGTTGTCACGTGCTATTTTAGTCTTTGGTAACATGATTATTCCATTCAATTCTTTTCTTTTTTATCAATTTTACTACATCTGTTACTTCACATTCCTTCCTTACAGCTTGGTTCCTTACCCTGTCTAGGCGTGTCTTACCTATTATTGCTCTTAGCGTATTCATTTCAACGGTTCTTAATAGTTGTTTTGTTTTGGCTGTTTTTGCTCGTGTTTCAGCTCCGTATGTTAATACAAGTAAATAATATTATTTCCATAGTAACGTACACAGTTTGTATCAAATACCTCTTAATATCATTTATTGTTTCGGCTGCTTCAGTATTTCACTACAACAGGCCATAACTCCTTTAATAGTCGATTTAGAGAAAATGATCAGTCTTTAGTTTGGACTTCTTTTCACCTCTCCTACACGTAGGTGAAGTAGTGACCTCACGTCATGGGACACCCTGTATTGACAATTCGGTTCACTTCCAAATAAACAATTGATTCGTTGTTGCAAATATAAAGAAAATTATTTTAACAAGAATTTAATATTTTAATTTAACAACGGACCGCGAAATTAATATATAAAAATATAATTTAAAGTAAATGTTCTAGCTGCTGCGGTTTATTACTTATCACAACTGTAAAGGTTAGGTCTACTAGCCTAAACACTATTTCTCGTATAACCTCACTAGAAATCTAGTGGCGTCTAGCCTGGTGAACAGGTTGGCTATTAGTACCTATTTGTTATCCTTTTTTTCACCTCTTTCTGTTTTTCAGTTATTTACTAAAATGTGGTACTATGCCGTTACATCGATATCAGATGTTATTGAAGTCATAATCAGGAACTATGGCAAGAATAGTACTTTATTTTATACCATAATTGCGGTAGTTCAACAGATTACTCCTGCAGAGGGCGCTCGATAGTTGGTTGTGTTTTGTTGCGTCCTGCATGAGAGTAATGCGCCAAACAACTGCAATTATGGTAATAAACAATAAACCACTTATAACAACTAATAAGAAAGAAGTGTGTAAGGTGACTTCTAGGATACAAAGATTTAAACTTAAATTGCTTAAGTATAATTTAGAAATCGAGTAGTTACCAGGCTGAAAATTAGACGATCAATTATCACGAAGTTGTTTTTAAATATTATAATGAAGAAAACCTAAGTCCTAATGAAGTAGTGCATTGGATTTCCGAAGTAGCTTTAAGTAATAAGAGAAAACAACAGTTTGCAGTTGAACCAGAAAAGGGTTAGGTTTTGAAAGGTGTAAGAAGTATTCATCTGGAAGATTGGCCTACGCAAGAAAAGAAATTGTCGACAGAATTTAAAATTTACTGGAAAATAAAGGAACATATTTCTGTTTCTGAGGGGAGTATTTTTTAGAGATAAAATCATTGTACCTAAAACATTAACAAAAGAGCTAAAAAAGCTTATGCATGGTGCTATTTTGGGTATTGATAAGACGAAGCGGAAAACAAGAAAGATCCTGCTTTGCCGGAAATGACAAAAGAAATTTAACAGTATATCACAAACTGCGACGTATGTCAAAAGTATATCGCATAGTACATGTACCCAAAATTCACGCCAGTAGCTTCTGACCATAATTTGGTCATTTCTATAGAACTGGGCCCGGCGGGATTGCTAGATCCCCAACCGGGCGCCTCCGCAGGTGGCGGATAGGGGAAAACTCACTAGATATAGTGGGTGCCGGGGAAATAAAATACCCGGGGCGGACCAAAACTAGCAAGGAAACAACGGCCAATCTTGGATTGATGAGTCTTAAACACCCTGCTGACAGGCAGCAGTGTCAGCAGTACCAAAATGAGGCTACCGAGGGATTTCTTCGTTAAAGGCTCATTACTGGAAACTTATGGGCACTTGCTGAGTCAGCTCTAACGGCCATGGTACTGCGGCGCAGAAAGCAAGGAGAAACTACTGCGCTATGTTTCTCAAGATAGAACAATTATGGCAAATCAAAGAATAGATACGGCCCCTAGTCCGTGGCCGGCATTAAATAGTCAATGGGTGCTAAGAATCCCCACGAAGAAAAACGAGAATTACAATGAGAAATACAATAAATATTTATATGTAGAAAATCGAAGCGAAAACACAATCAAAATCGGTACATGGAATGTTCAAAGTATGTATATGGCAGGTAAATCACAGAACATTGCACAAGAAATGGAAAGGCTTAATATCGACATTCTGGGGTTAAGTGAAGTGAGGTGGTCTGGAAACGGAACCAGCAAAATCAATGATAACACTCTATATTACGCAGGCAATGTAACGGCGAGGCACTCGAATGGAGTTGGAATTATGGTCAACAAAAAGATTAACAAATCCGTAATAAACTTCGTGCCATTTTCAGACCGAATAATGTTATTACAGATAAGAGTAAAGCCCAAAAATGTAAATATCATACAGATATATGCCCCAACAGCCGATAAACCTGATGTAGATGTAGAACAGTTTTATGCCCAATTAAAACAACTAAGAAAACAGACTAAAAAAGATGAAGTCAATATCATAATGGGAGATTTTAACGCCAAGGTTGGAAGAGGCAGAGTAGAGGATATAGTAGAAGAATAAGGCTTAGGTGAGCAAAATACAAGAGGTGAAGCATTAATACAGTTCTGTCAAGAGGAAAAAATGACTGTTTCCAACACGTGGTTTAAGTTACCACCCAGGAGGCTATACACATGGACCTCTACTCAACATAACGAAAACCATGTTGTAAGAAATTAAATAGACTATATCCTAATAGACAAGAGATACAGAAATGGATTAAACAGCGTCAGAACGTACCCTGGTGCCGACGTGGGATCCGATCACAACCCGGTAGTAGGAAAACTCAAGGTAAAATTGAAAAAGCTTAAAAAGAAAATCGTGAAGAAACTAAATTTAGAAATGATGAAGGATCCCGTAACACGAGAAAAAGCGAAAAAGACTATAAACGAAAAGCTAGAAATGGCCACACAACATCAATCGCCAGACAATATAAATGAAGTGGAAAGTACATGGGACAAAATAAAAACCGTCTAACATCTACTCAAAACAGTATACTAGAAAACAACAATATAATGAATAAAAAGAGACCGTGGATCACGGCAGAAATATTAAACTTAATGGAAGAAAGAAGAACATATACAAATATAAACGTTGAAAGATACAAACAAGTACAACGATTAATTCAAAGAAAGATTCGAGAAGCTAAAGAACATTGGATAAACGAGAGGTGCAACGAAATAGAAGAAACACAAGGGAAACACGATAACTTGAGCACAAGATGGTCAGAGAGACTTGCGGAAAATTCAATAGAAGACCACATAACAAGCTACTGAATAAGCAAAATCAACTTATCATGACTGAATTAGTACTAAAAGAGGCATGGAAGGAGTACATATAAGAGATGTATAGTGATGAAAGAATAGAAGAGGAAGAATTTGGCTCATCCGGTCATGGACCAGATATTATAAAATCAGAAGTAATCAGAGCACTCAAGATCAGAAAAAAAGGAAAAGCAGCGGGGCCAGACGGAGTATATGGAGATTTCTTTAAACTCGTAGAAGAAAATAACATCGGAATATTTGTACAACTTTTTAATACTATGTACAGAACAGGGGTCCTGTCCAGTGACTGGTTGGAGTTAATTTTCATTCCCATACCAAAAACAGCAAATGCTAACAAATGCGATCAGTTTAGACTGATTAGTCTAATGAGTAATGTGTTAAAGCTCTTTTTAAAGATCTTGCAACAGCGTGTATACAGGGTGTTTCTGAATAACATGCTAATATTTAAGGAGGTTATTCTTGGGTCCATTTTGAGAAAAAAACTTCATATGAACATATGTCCTAAAGGTCTTAACTTTTGAACTACAGGGTGTTAAAGTTTTGAGAAAAAAATCTTTTTTTTATGATAACTTTGGTATGACCCTAGATATTTTTGTGAAACGTAGTACGCATCTTCTATGCATCAAAAGGCATTTTTTGCTGTACAACATAATTTTTAATTCTTGCCAGTGGCGTTCGTGCGGGATTTGCATTGAATCATTGTAAAGAGAAAATTGATACGCCACTGCTTTTTCTTAAAGTTGTAACGGGGTAAAAATGTGAAGGGTGAATTAAATTGCTGAGTAATTAGCAATCTCAAAAACTCCACATTTTGCGTTCAGAAGATAAGAATGCTGAACAACAAAACAAACATCTGTCATCGTCGTCATCCGAAAATTCGCCAGAAGAAAACGTTCCTTTCCCGTGGAAGTGGGAAGACGAACCTATCCGACCGCCCCGAGATAGGGAGTATAAAACCCCAGCGCGATCAATTTAAAATCACTTTTTGACTCTTATTTCCTGGCTCTTGATTTATTCAAAAGTCAGAAGTATCAGTCGTGCTTTTTCCTTTAAGAATTGTTCTTAAAAGATCCCAGTTAAATATTCCGATCCTGTAAAATTAACCAAGTGAATACAGTCCAGTTTAATTAAATCCGTACCCTACCTGCGAGTGAATTAATTTTTCCAGTGTTTGCCGGTGTTGCATTAACCGTTTAACAATTTTTATATTTCCAGTCCGAGACTCCGACGCCGAGCGATCTATCGACCCTCGACCGCAGGCAGCGGCCGTGAAAGTTTAATCGAGCCGACCGACCGGCAAAGGATCTGTCGGATTCGTATTACATTTGTTTTGCAGTGAAGTTGGTAATTATTTATAGTTCAACCTGCTTGGCTATTTTAATATTGTTTATACCCGACCGACCGA
The DNA here is from genome assembly GCA_014611495.1 of Limonius californicus. Classification (NCBI taxonomy): domain Eukaryota; kingdom Metazoa; phylum Arthropoda; class Insecta; order Coleoptera; family Elateridae; genus Limonius; species Limonius californicus. The sequence continues at coordinate 10,103 of JABXWE010039257.1, forward strand.
TTTCCGTGTTCGAGACCTTTGTATCGCTGGACGGGGGAGTGTTTGAACTCTTCCACGGCGATAAAAAGTTCTGCCAGTAAATTATTATAACGTTTCGAATCAGTGTTCAAATTGGTGCCGTAGGAACGTTGTAATCTTTTCTTTTACCAATTGAACCCCCTGTATAAAGTTTGCCGTGAGCGTGGCGAAACTGTCACGATCCGTCAAATTTTAATTTTGAGTACCCTCTATACTTGGACGAACCGGAGTAGTTTCGGATACCCTAGAACGATACACAACCTTTAGACACAGAGAATCTTTTGTGCAAGTTTGTGTGAGAGATTTGTCCCGTATTTTATTTACGTAACGACCAGAGAAACTTTTGGCCGGCGAAATAAGATTTGCTTAACACCGTGCCCGATAATTTCCCACTGTAGAATTCAGAGTCCCGTCTGATTAAGATTTATTAGAAAGCGAAGCCAGGTTAAACAGAATTCGAACCAAATACACTGTGACAAACGCGTAGTTTGAATTTTGCAATTCCAGGAAAGCTAGTATAAATTAATTCCTGTTTGAAATCGTTATTTAACGTAAAATTAAGAGTAATACCTACCGATTGTTTATGCAGAACTGCCAAGGTCGAAAGAACCCAGAGAAACTCGACGCGAAGCGATCACTGGGAATTTTATTTATAAAATTAGTAGAGTAAGAACGAGAGTTCTGGAGCCTCCCGAGGTCACCCCCCACCAACCACTTTCAAGGTTAGTCTATTTTAATGTCATGGTCACTTGCGTCAAGGTCAGACCACTTTAAAATATTATGGTCAGGCTATTAATATATAATGTTACGGTCAAACTTATTAATAGAAATAGAACACAGGCCATGATGTATAATAAAACGTATTTATTTAAACAAATTTAAACGTATTAATAGAAATAAAACACATACCATGATGTATAATGATAAAAGTATTTATTTAAACAAATTTAAACTTATTAATAGAAATAAAACACGATGCGAAAAATATAGTAAATAAATGCGCTCTACAGGCATTTCAGAAGTAGCAAATTTGTTGTCAGTTACTTTC
>JABXWE010039260.1:0-26921 GCA_014611495.1 Limonius californicus
GGGTCACCTTAAACATTTGGTTTATACGAACCCGATTGAAACGCTCGAGGAATTAAGAAATCGTATAATAGCAGCTTGTCAAACAATTCGTCACACACCCGGAATTTTTGAACGTGTTCGCCAATCAATGCGTCGCAGATTAGAAGCCTGCATTGATGTTGGGGGTAGTCATTTTCAACAACTGTTATAACTTATTGTTGTTGTTGCTATTGTTGTTTACATGGCATTATTGTCCTATTGTTAATTGCATAATATTCAACGCCCTGTATCTCGGAAACGAGGCATTTTTGGAAACATGTTTATATGAACTTTTATTCTTATTTTTATGCAAGGAATCTCACCCTGAATTTTTTCGCAATATTAATGATACACCCTGTATGGAGTAGCACTGAAGAAAAACTAAAATCCATACTTCTTTACCGAGTTGATTTTATATTTTTCTGCGATAAATTTTATTTCAAATATCAACCTTCCCTAACCTAGACACCTTCAATATTTCATTATTAGTAGCTTACTTCTGCGGGGGGTTGATTGAAAATATGATAAAATCACATTATAGCGATTGAAAGAAAACATTTAGCAGGAAGCATATATTTATACAGTTAAAGATGGCTCACATTTATTTCTTCAAAAAGTTTCAGGAAGTGCGATCCTATTAAAGGGCCACCCAGATCTCCTGGCTTGACGCCATTGATTTATTTTCCTCTGCAATTACTGCAGGGACTATATATCAAAGTAAAATAATCAAAAATAACGAATATTATGAATTGTGTGAATATTGTACCTCCTAAAATATTTAATAAATAAGCGTAAGACTAGTGTCAAATCATACATGACGGAGCCTCTCAATGTTTTTATGCCTTGAGTTAATTGAAAACGATGTAAACATTAAAAATACGCAAAATCCAAAGAGTGAAGATTACTTTTACCAGTTTTAAACGAGCTTTAGCCAAATATAAGGCCCTTTAGAAAGCTTTATGTCAAGGAAGGTGGGGGTTAGTATTCTGAAATTAGAAACTAAAATTTGTCACAGTATGCTTATATTTTTCTAAAAAAAGCATTGTTCGTTTGCTTATTATTTGATAATTACTTGTTAAACTGGGTTATATCTGTTTCAATGGCACTATATTTTTTTTGGGTTTAGGAAGTTCGTATAATATGCATTCTAATTATCCATTTGTTGTCGTACATTTGGTTCATTCATAAAGAATTTAATAAAAACTAAACGCAACGTATGTCTACAGTTAATTATTAAAAAAATGAGGAGGAGTTAAATAATGGAAATATTCTGTTTTAGTTCGAGTAATTTCTTGTTTCACGTAACGAAGATTTGGGTAATCTCTTATGTTCAAAAATCCATAGCGACTAAATTGTAAAGCTAGGGAATTCGATTTTAATTAAGAACTTGTAAAAAAGTTTTGTGTTCAGCTTCCGGAGCTTCCTCAAAATTTTCCGGTCTCGAAAAATGTTTAATTCGCTTCTGTATTTTAACTTTTGAAATTCTAGCAACGCTTTTTTGAGTTACCGGGTATGAAACTTGAAACTTGCAAAAACTCCTACCGGATCTCAGCGACTATCATCGCTTCTAAATAGAAAAAACAATTTTGTTGGCATTTTCGGTGTATATCGTCCTACGGAATTCAATGAAAATCTTTACAGCTTCTACCTTCTATTAATTATTTTTCGGCTTGGTTTTCTGATATTTTCTATTCGGCAATGATTGAACTATCTAAAGTTCTAACGTTTAAATATTAAATGATTTACTCTTTATATTGATTAGTTTATGGGGAAGCTAGAGTTAACAGCCCGACTTTAATTTTGAAATTAGTTCGTCCTGAGAAAATACGTTTCGTTTGATCCAATTACATTTTCCTCTTACATATATCATAATTTCCAAATTTTTTTTTTTTAAGAATCGTGGAGTTGCCATAGCAACTCCACGATTCTCATCCCACCCCGCTTACCTCGGATCAGCGCACGTAGCGCTATGCACGAGTCTAACATGCCCCACCCTTGTAAAACCCCCCCAACTATGCTACCGAGTCACTCCCGCTGCTCCAGAATTTATTAAAATTCGGGCCACAACGGGAGTCGAACTCGGGTCAACCGGTTGCGAAGCGGACTCTCGCCCACTGCGCCGCCCGGTCGCCCCAAATTGCATTTGGACAAAACTAATTATTGAAAATGAGAAAAACGTTTGTAGCTTCCTCTTAGAATGAATGAATTTTTAATATCGCGTAGCTGTGTTATCAGTATAAACTAGATCTATTTCATTTTAACAATCATATTACTGCTGCGTGTCGACCCCGATGGTCTAGTGGTTACCGCACCTGCCCTTAGATCCAAAGAACACCGGAATGGGATGTTTCAGCGCCGCCGGTTCATCGCCGCCGTTTCATCGCCGCCGTTTCATCGCCGCCGTTTCTTCGCCGAGCCGTTTCATCGCCGCCGTTTTATCGCCGAGGCCGTTTAATCGCGTCATGTATTGCCTATAAACGTTTTATATGTATGACGCCAATTTGTAACAATCCTTCATTTTTAAATAGAAAACCTATTATATATTCTTTATTACATTTAACGACAATAAAACAAAATTTAATTTCTTTTAAAAATAAAAATTAAATATGGAAAATTAATAGCTGACGTCATAATAGTTTGACCTACACATTGTTTGGCAATGGTAGTCGATTATTAGTTGTTCCTAGATAAAAGCAATTGCAAATTGTCTGCCTCTTTACTTTTGTACATATGTGAACATTGAAATCAACAAGAAATTTCTAAAACAAAATCGAGTATGGCGCGTGGAAAGCCGTTAAGCGCGGATACTCGGCAACTTATCAAATAATAACGGGTGTTCAAAAACTAGTACGTTTGGAGTAGGCCATGAGTTAACAAAACAAGAGACACAGTATGTCTTTACTTAAACATGAACCAAAATAAACGTCAAAATAAATTGAGGTTATAAACGAGGAACTTTAATTTACACTTAAAAATTAATTCATGAACAGCAAAGTGAATTACAGCTATAAACTAAAAATTTAGTTTACAATTTAATTGATTAAATGATTAAAATGTCCACCATCAGATTCAATACATTTTAAAACCCTATTTGTGACTCCATTAACTGCATTTATTAGAAACTGAGGCATATTATTTATTTCTTCAAACTTCTCATTAATTCGTAGTCTTAATTCTTCCAAATCATTAATAGGGGTTTGATATATTGAATTTTTGATGAAAGGCCATAAACAGAAATCACAAGGGGTCAGGTCGCAAGATCGTGCAGGCCAGGGAACTTCAGTGTTTCTGCTAATAAGTCTATCATCATAGAATTCCCTAATTAATCGTAAAGTTTCGACTGTACAATGTGGTCTTGCTCCATCCTGCTGGAAATAACCCTCACGTAATTCATCATCATGAAGTTCGTTGAAAAACGGTTGTAAAATTTCCTGTCTATATCTTTCTGCATTAATGTTACCATTAAAAAAAATTGGTCCAATTAAACGTCTTGCACTGATAGCTGCCCAAACACCTATCTTTTCAGCATGCAGAGGTGCTTCAACATACGTATGAGGATTATCCGCAGACCAGGTACGATAATTTTGCGAGTTAACATATCCTTGTCTGTAAAACCAAGCTTCGTCAGTAAAAAACGTTTTCTTAAGCGCTTCTTGATTGTTGTTAAGCACACGTAAAAACCACTGACAAAAACGTAGCCTTTCAGGAAGATCATGTGGCAATAGCTCATGAACTGCAGTTAAACGATAAGGGTACAAGTGGGCATTTTTACGTAAAATTGTATGGCAAGTTCCTACAGAGAGGTTTACTTGCTGCGACAAATGACGAACAGAAGTATGGGGCTCGTTCTGCATAATCTCAGTCACTTCTGCAACGGCTTCATCTGTACGCTTTTTTGGTCGCCCACCCCCTTTCGATACAACACAGCCACTCTCACGGAACCGGGCTACACATCTTTTCAAGGTTTCTGCAAACTGCTGATGCACAAAAACCACATTTGGAAATTCATCACGGAATTCTGCAGTGCAGTTCTCTACTGAATAAGTCCAAACTCCGTCTACTTTTGTTGCATTGCGGAAATAACTTTCAACTATGAAAATTTTTTGTTCTAACGAAAACACCATTTTGTAATGCGCAAATTCTACCTACAAGAAATAATTTTTAGTACATAATGCGATTTTGGAACTAATTACTTACAGGAGAGACAAGTAATCAACTGTCAAATAACAATTATTTAGATAACCTCAAAACATCAGGTGTTTGCGGCTCGGCAGCTGGTTATGAAGCGACATACATTTACCGACGCATAACTGATGCACAGCCTACTATAAACGTGGGAGTTTTTGAACACGGTTTATGTTGAAGGGGCGATTTTATTGCTATGGTATTAAAAATTCCTTATTCTACAATAAACTGTGTAATAAAGAAATATTTAGCACGTGGCTCAACGAAATGTTTAAAGAAAATAGTCGTCCGTTATTTGCGGGAACTGAGAATCTTAAAGGGCATTATTAAGAAAAATAGACGAAGATGTGCATCAGAAATAAATGCAATATGGAATAAGAAAGTGAAAAAAGGACCTTCTGTCTCCATCTGCAGTAGGCACCTAACAAATGCGGTACAGCGTTTACAGGGTAGGTAGTAAATTAAATTGTGATAATTTTATTTTTATAAAATCAGTTCTCGATCGAAAGAGAAGCCCATGTTGGTTCTCAAACAGAAAAAAGACGCCTTAAAATGGACTAAAGAATATCAAAATTGGACCTTCCAGCAAGGGAAATCTGTAATTTGGAGTGACGCATTTCGCTTTGAGGTTTGCATTGGAAAATGTCATATGATTGCTAAGTGAAGCGTACCGTAACGATTGTTTGGTGCGAATAGGAAAATTTCCCGCTTCGCTAATGGTTTGACGCTGCATGTCGGGTCAAGGCATTGGTATATAGTCTGCTGTTTACTGATGGCACTGCTAATGCAGTAAAATATCAGGAAATTCTTGAAAATGGACTAATACCGTCAATTCCTCTACTTAAAACTGACGACGGAGAATACATTTTCCAGCAGATTGGCACTGCACTGCCACACTGCATAAGTTGAATGAGACATTAGCATATTCTTTTTATGGAGTGGTCATTCAGCAGCGACGATCTGTCATCAATGGAAAATGTGTGGGGAAAATGAAGCGAGAATTGGGCAATCATCATATAAGAACAAAAAAACAATTACGTGAGAAAATTGTACAAACCATGCCAAAAAGAAAAAGTGACTACACTGATAAACCTATAGGACAAACTATTATGACGACAACAATTAATTTTCATATTTAAGTTAATTAATAGGTAAAAATTAAATTAAGATTGAATGTTGATAAATGTAATAAAGAATAATCAATTTACTATATTCCATATAGATTTTGTCGTATTTTATCTTATTTAAATTTTTGTTTGTAAAACTTCGATATCAAAAACATACATAGGAGGAACGTTTATGACGAGGGACTCGTAGTTATTTCAAGTTGCTAAACATTGGAGATACGCTTTAGGACGGCAAAGAAGTCGTAATTTCTTTCGTTTATTTGAGAACTCAGCAGTTAAGCCATTATTTACCACTCAGGTTTTTAAAGGTAATGGTCAAACAATCATGTTAGATGTACAATTGCCAATTGGGTTTGCTTATTTGCACATATATTCGTAAATATTAATTTAACTTCGGTTGCTCGTCGTTTAAAATTGTAATCAATCTACGTGCTCGAGGTTTTTTACCCAAAAGCAATACTACACACAAGTAGGACTTTATTTTTTGTTTTCGAACACTCCTGTAGATCGAATATACGAAATGTTAGTGAAATGAATCGGAATACGCACAATACACATTTTCCAAGTTGGTAATTCGGGTGGTCACTAGTGCTGCGTTCAGTATATGGGCAAGCGTAGGGCGAAATGTAGCAATAAATACTAGAGTGAGTCTAATTTAAGCCAGAGTCGTATAGTGACATAACACAAACATAGGGGACCAAGATTTAATGGAGAAGAAGCGCGAGTATTCAGGTATACGTACGTGAGCGGCGAACCCCAGCAAAGTGCTGACTATAAATAATTTAATAAGACTTAACGAAAACGGAGAGCCAATACAGAGGAACACTTGGAGCGCCGAGGATTTTTTTGAGTTTTATTTAGAAGCCTCGATAAAAGGGCGCATATCCAAAAAATATTAAATAGCATTATCTGAATGATGTTTTCTCCATATAACCGAGAGCATCGTCGTGAAAACCTGCCGTTGACAGTAATATGTAGGGACAGATAAAGTGAGGGTGATCAGACTCAGTTTCACGGGGATCTTGGAGACATTCTGGATCTGGCGTGAAGAGATGAAATATGGGTTCGTGCTGAGTGACAAGAGCGGATAATGAAGCCGAGTGCAGCTCGGTTTACTGCCAAAGAGCTCGTATAATGAGGTTTTGTTTTAGACCGAAACTGTCATGTGCATACGACCGGCGACTGCAATTTGGTTAAAATCCCCTAAGGGTATTATTTTGATATTGCCGCATTTGAATAAATATCGCACGCAGTATTGCTGAATGAAATAAATGCCCGAAATTAATATTTAATCCGGTCTTTATGTGCGGTTCGGATAAATAGTGTTCCACGAAGTGTGCTATTACGAATATACATACATATTATTGTATACAAAATATCGGAAAATGTTACCTTCTAATGCATAATCGATATCGCACGTAACAAATTCCATCTGCTGTTATTATCTAGGCGGAGGCTAGCAAGGTATTAATATTTTTACGAAAAATCGAAAACGTGTATTCGGGAGATGAAAAACCTGGTTAGAATTTCAATGTAATTTATCCAGATATTCTGTCAGCTGAAAATTTCTCTTAAAATGTAGGTGCAGTCGATAGCTTGTTACAAATGTTCCTTCACTATCGATAATTTTACCTTCGCTGCAGGGTTTTTTTTTTGATAAACGACTTATTCAATTTAATTACATATTCAATTTAATTACATATTCAATACAGTTCCTTATTGTAGATATTTCGGAAGAAAGAGGGTTTATGTGAAATAACTTTAAAAAATCTTTACTAAGCCAAAAAACTTGCCACCAGAAGTAAAATATTTTTAGAAGGCTATATATTATAAGAGGAAAATGTATGTCTGGTAATTCATTTATTCAAGTGGACCATACAATAAGATACTTAATTCGGCAAGGAAACGACCTATCTTGCCTATTTTAAAAATGTATTTAATTATAAAATAGTAGTCGTTTTCATACAAACCAATTAATATTACTATTTGATAAATGCTTGAATGCTGTTCACTGCTCCAACAAACATACTTTCATGAGCTGTATTTATTGTGAATCCACAGAATAATTCATTAAACTGAATTCAAAATATTTTATTTTATTAGAATTTCGTAATAAATAATATTGTATATTTTTAGTTTAAAACATTGGGCGACAAAATGATGCCGTGTTTACACGATTTTAGTTTGAGGATATGCAAAACCAATTTTTATATAAAAATAAGTTCATTTCCACCCAAGTATATGTAAATGTATGCAAAATAAGAATTTTGCTAGTTAAATTAGATATCGTTTGAAATTATTCTACAAATTGGTTTTTAATTTTCATTGAAAGGGTTGAAAGATGCCTACATTCAGCAATATAAAAACGAATACTTGTATACACAAAAAGTTTTTTTAGTTTTAAAGTGTATTCCTTTAAAATGTTTATTTTTAGCAATTAAAATTACTTTTGGTAACTGTTCAGTGATACTGCACACACAATCAAATCTTTGACTAAAGTAATTCCACAGAAATTGTGATAACTAGTATTTTTAATAATTCTTTCTTCGCGACAGTCAAAGCCTAGTTTAAAAAGATAGTTAAAAATACTCTATAAGATCTATGATAGGCGGGTTTACACTATGCACATGCAGGATGTATACTATATAACCTTACTATGATGCGTCATTTGATGAAACGCACCAATGATTAAATGCAATTTGCCTACTGTGTAATATAACGCTATACCAGAACAGAATTATTTTATTGCAGTAGCTACTATATGTTCCCATTGCATTCTTTCAATTTCGACAATATGCTAGTATAGTTAGTTAGTTCGTGTGAATTATTGATAGAATAAATATACATTTTTAAGATTTCAGAGAGAATCATTGAGACTAATTATTCCGATCTCAAAAAATTATGAAGTATACGTTTTCCGACTACAAAGAATGTTACCCCGTTCTGCTGAGTATAACCCCGATGTAGTTCATCATCGTGCAGTTGCTCCAAAAATGGTCGTAAAATTTTCCGCCCCACATTGATGTTGCCTAAAAATGCAAATTATTAATCTAAAAGTTTGGTTTTATGGAATGTTTTATTACCTTCAAAGGTCTGATTAATCTTTTTTCCGCTAAGGCCTTTCCTAACCCGACCCCATTCAGGGTGCAAAGACGTCTCAAAAAAGAGATGGAAAATTGCAGCATTCCAAATACTCACATTCATCGATTTGGTACAACCCAATAAAACAAATCTTCAAAGGTTTTCCTTGCTGAATCACCGTTATTTAGTGTCTAAAAAATAGTCACGAAATTTGTTTTTGCATAGTTTTGGTTAGCTAGCAGCACTTCAAGAATATCAGTGACAGCAGATCGTTTTCAATATTGTGCGACATGCTTAAAAGAATGCCCCCATTTATGCAGGAAGTGACGAATAAAAGTTAGGCTCATTTTTCATAACTAGTCTAGTCGCGTTGATGGTTTCTTCACGTTTTGGTGGTCGTCCACTACAAATTTTTCTGCCGATGTTTCCTGTTGCATGAAAAAGTTTGACACATTGATTCACGATGTATTCAAACTGTTTGTAACAGCAGCAACTTCTAGAAATTAGGCTTTCTATTATTTCATGCATGCACGGAATATTGCTTACTCCCATTACGAAAAAAGGATGCAATAGTAAATGCCTACTGTTCTTATGGATAAAACAATTTTAAACAAATTAATGCCAGTAAATTCTGCAGTTAAACAAAACAATCGAAGGAATAACTACTAAAACACAGAGGAAACCATAAAAAGCTATTTTTGAAACTTGACTGTCAAAACTGTGACTTATGGGCAAAGATATACCACTTCCCCAGTTAACATATTTTTTGAAGTGCCATTAGCATCTTTTCCTAAAATTTTAAGTTAGAAAGCATGCTTCATTCCTTATAGAAACACCATTGTCAATTTTAAATGAAATTGTTGACAAAATCGTATATTCGTTAGAAACAGTATTCCTAGAAAATATGTATTTTAATTAAAAATGTAAATAGAAGAAATGGAAATGTATGACTACTCTAAACTGTTTAATCTCAATTATATTGATATCGAGACAGACGCAGATATTATTTAATACTTTTAGTGGTGGCATAGATATATCAATTGTTTTAAATTGAGAAACTGCAGAAGGTCGTAAATCCGAAACCTGGAGAAATTGGAACGTAAAACTTAAAATACCACCATTGGTGACATACTGAACGGTAACAAGTACAACACACAAAATTGACTTTCATAAGACGACCCTTCCTTTAAGGAACGTCTGTACTTCCTATTTCTTTATTTATTGCTTCTCTAAACTTTTCTTATGGATCCAGAGTTGGACACTTGAAATTGGTTTACTATCTTGCAACATCATTTCTGTGTGTTATATTTTAAGTAACTTCGGAGTTTTAAATATTTTTTTTATAATTCATATTGATGCTAGGAAGTTGAGTTATTAGTATTAATATATAACTAGATAGTGCTAGAACTTATAGAAATCCAGAAGCTATTACTAATATCCAGACGAAACTGTGAAAGATGGGAATAGTTAATCATAGCGTGTGCTGTTCGGTTACTTTTTCAGAAGAAGTCGTTCATTCCACAAATATCGTCACGTAGTACCAAGACAAATCATTGCAATAAAAACCGAATCGGCGCTCGTTTAATCTAGTCTTAGTCGGCCCAATAATCAAGGTGAACGAACATCTGCCTCTGATTTTGAAATATGCGTTATTTGACCCCCATTGATCTTTTTTGACACGTGCCAAGAGTTCATTCTGCTCTGTGGAAGTGACGAGGGTGACGTATTTTTGTTGCTGTACAGCTTGAAAGCTTTTATTCTAGAAATAGCCTCTCCTGAGACTGTGTTGCGATTCGGGGACGAAAAACGTAGTACCGATATCGTACTTAGGATGCTATGCGAGTGTTCACTGCAATAGGATTGCTACAATTTTACCCCGTCTTAATAACTGTGGATTCTGCAAAGTGTGGTTGAAAACACCCTATTTCTGCTATTCGTTGCTGTAAAGGGACTAACAGATGGATAACATTAGGACATGTGAATGCTACAGTTATAAACCCGTTTGAGTAAAACAAGAAAAGCGCTTTGAATATTTGATGAGGCATCTGCGAAATATATGGGAAAACTCCTTTTTATACCCATGTCCCACATTATAAAAGCAATTTTTTGGCAAGATTCATGGAAGATTTAACTCGTCATTTCGCAAGATGTTTACGGATCATTAACCTGTGATGCAAACAGCAAGAAATCGAGGGCGGACAGGGAAAGCTCGGGACATTGTGCGAAGATTGGCAGGTCTGATATATAAATAAATCTGCATTATCATAAGAATTTCCGCGAGTCTGGCAAGTTAGGTTTTGCTTAGACATTCAAGTTTAGGGGTAAATACTAAATAGACCGAAAGCCAACGCAACAGATGCGAGCGTAACCAACAGCAGGTGTAATCATAAAATCTCGGTAACATTTTGTGTCAATGTCCTATGTCTGAGAGCAACTAGTGACGGGAAAGGGTGAAAGCAATTAACAGCGGTGTCACTTTAAATGTTCGATGGAAACTGCTAACACGGTTGCTCTCTTGTGTTAAAATTGTACGGTGGTTTCCCGAAACAATTTAGAGGTGACATCAATCACTCTACGAAATACTTTGGACGAGTAACTTTTAGGCGAATGTTTTAAGAAAGGAAGTAAAGAAGGAGATAAAAATAAAATCAGGTTTGGAGTCAAGTGTTTTTTTGATTGAATTGATAGATTACCTCTGTTCAGTATCTTCGCAAAACTGTTAATTAGGGCCGCCAAATAATTTAATTGAATGAAAATTAAATCAGTTTATTCTGACCACAGTTACTATTGCTCACGATTATACTCCGGAGGGTAATAAAAAAAGACAAATTAAACTCATTGCCATCAGCGGAGAATAATTGTCTAGGACACATTCATAGTAAGAAATGTAGTTTAAATATTTCAATTGGATATTATTTATTATTAAACTACTCTACTGTTATCACAGTTTCAATGAAGTAAATATTTACGTTTGTTTGTGCTGATCTCTGTACACCTTCAAAAATAAGTTGCGAAGATGCAGTTTTGTGCTAATGGATTGATTGAATAAACATGGCATGCAACACCTCATTTCCACTAGTACAATTTTGAAATTTTATTCTAAACGCTACTACTTCCTGAATGTTGCTAAATAACAACCATACATGTTTACCGTCACCCCAAAAATATTAAGAGCAATTAGATTAATGTAGAGCGTTAGGATAGTTGAAGAAAACACTCCTGAATTTATATTTAAACGAGTGATTGTTTTTAGAGGTCGCCAGTTTTATTTTCACGTCTAGTATAATTATTTGTAAGCATTTACCCAACCCATAACACAATAAAAATATTGTTCTGAATTTTGCAAATTAATATTATCATATGGTTGAAAAAATAGTTTGATCGTGTTACTGCATCGTGTATATGAGTATGCTGATCAAGCTGCGGCGCATATTTACTTACATATTTTTAGACACTATTCTTGTTTTTATTGTGATATGCTAAGTTATCAATAAAAATCAATGATCGGAGCATTAAAAGTTTTTTAAGAATTGGTTGGAATGGTTTTGCTATGCTGTGGAAATTGGTGGAATTGAACGCAAACATTGATTGGTCTAATGAAATCTGATTTGGTTCTCACTATCGGGAAAAGGGATCGTTAAAACAGGGTGCATATTGTTATGCGTATTTTTAGAAAGTTCGATCAGAAGTCATATAAGCGAATAATTTAATTAGTTGTGCGGTGAAAATAAAAATTGTAAAATAAATTGACTTGTTCATTGATTATCACAAATATGCGCAGTGCAAATATTGTTTTGTTTATTATTTATTTAAGGAAATTCGGAAAATTAGATCAGTTTTAAATTTTCCAAATTAGTGTACTTATGAGGCTTTGGAAATTATGTTACAAATGTTTTCAAAAAGTCCGGTTGGCTTAAGCTAATCAAAAACTTGCTCGTCGAAGTATGTAATATTGTAACATCGTTGCAGCGAACGTGCTAAATTCACTGTAAATGAGTTCTCATCCGACTACCCCGGCAAGTTAAATGGGAAATTCAAATTTACAAGATCCGAAAGCCGTTATATTGGTATACTAAAACATTAACGGCTTCTAAGTCCCAGGGTTGGGCACCGACACTGTTCTCTTTCACGTGTTTCTCCTCTGCGCTAAAGTGGAATAATAGGAAACCTACAGTTTAACGATAAAAATTCTAGAAACCGTTTAGGGATTGAGGTCCCGCGGTTGTCAAAAACGAGGTGGAGAATTGTAGGTGGTGGGGTGCACCATACGATTTTTCTATGCTTTCTTGGTGATGCTGAAGCATGCAACCAAAGCTTAGAGTGCGTAACTAAACTATACGTACTGTAGGGATATTGAAATGTAATGTGTTAAGTAATTACGTAGAGGAAATACTGACAAAAAGCAACGACAACACTATCGATTTTACCAACTCTATTCCGTAAATTGTTAATCAACATCTCTATCTTAATGTAACTAACACTGGTACCACAGCGTCAGATGAGCACGCATAGTTTATTAGCCTGCTATCCTACAAATGAAAATTCTGGTTCAGACATAATTGGGAACGCAATGATCAAAACTCTCATACCAAAGTGCTTTCTTATTTTGGGTTTCTTTCAAGTAGTTGTCTGTATGTAAGCTATTTTCTTATTCATGTTTAAGTCCTTTAATAAACTTGCAGGAACAGAAACCACTCAAAAAGCATCTTATCGTCTGCTACGTGTTTTTTGTAGCCAAATTTCTAGAAAAATCAATCTACGTTTGAACAGCTCTTTATCTTAACATTTAATACTTCCAGCTTTTCAATTTGGTTTCAGATCCACATATTTCTCATATCAGCGTCGTAAATCTGCGAAATTATAGGCTAAGGCTTCAAGAATATGCCCTATAGTACAACAATATTTTTAGAGGTTCTCCAAGCCCCTGACAAAGTCTGACACCGAGGAAGAAAATGAGTACAAATGCCAAACAATATCATCAGTATTTTTGCTTCTTGTCTGAAAGGTCGTTTGCAAGTTAATGCGAGTCTGTCAGAAACCAAGTTCATACAAACGTCGATCCCCAAGGATAAATTCACGTGCGATATTCAGGAACCTTCAGACTGTTCGCTGGCTATTATGGCTAACATATATAGGGTAGTCGTATTGTGTCACGTCTGATTACTTTTGAAATAACTATAAGTGAAAATTAGAAAAAGAAAAACATGAGGTTTTCTAAAAAATTATAACTTCTCTAACTCAGTTTCGGTAGAGCAAATGGCCGCGACATATGTTGGTTTTTGAAAATATTTTATCTTATCTTATAATTATTGATAATAAAAGAGAAAAAAAAAAGTTTAAATACTTAATTATTAATTTTATTAATGATCGAGAGAGACATGTAGGTAATAAAAATCTTTACAGATATACGATCTGAGTTTTAAATAATTTTAATAATAATTGGGACGCAGTAATTACATACAATAATATGATTAGTAACCAGAAAAAGGTGCAACTATGTGAAATACAGATAATAATAAATGCACCACGCTTACCGGATTATAAATTAAAATATGATTTAACGAAACACATTAGTTAGGAAATTATGCCTAGTTACACTAATTGTAAATAAATAATTAAATCAATCAAAACACACGACGCGCCATATACTGAGAAATTACAATCCATGGTAATTTTGTTACTCTTGATCAATCCAATATTAAATACATTCAGCGATATTATATGTAACAGTCACTAACCATTCGCAGCAGTATAATCAATATGAAATACCAAAAATTTTATAAAAATATCCAAAAAATGTAATACATAAAGTTTAAATTATATAAGTAATCGATTAATTATTACACTGAATGTTATTTACAAGCCCTATATCAATATCATGTAAAGACGATGATAGTCCCGTTGACGAAAAGAAAATAATATGCGAAAACTCATTCAAGAAGATATCTTTTCAACGTCGGTCTCACATAATGGCGTCTCAATTTTGATAATGCAGATACGATTCAATTATCGTTTTCCATATGCTTTTGATCTCCATAAATTGTGAAAACACCATCAAATTAAACATTTCGCTACGCCCCATAATTTTGACACTTTTATGCTATTGATTAAGCGAAGAACTAATTCCAATTAGAAATAACTGTACCAGAGAAAGCAAGTTAAAAATATTGGTATCTGTTTTAGTATCCTGACTGAAACAAAATGGCGAAAGAACTTACAATTTCATAAAAATCCTTGCCTCCAATTAATAAATTCTTTATAGAATGAATCTCAGATAGGTAACCGTTTAATACAAAGCAAATCGGAATAATGAGACCGCAGAAAATACGTCTGAATCGTACCTACAAATGCTTGAACAAAGATGTTTTATCAGCCGCGTATTTTCTTTCCCTATTATGTAAACATTACAGTTACTTTAAATGGATTAACAGGTAGTTACAAATATTACTGCATATTAAATTGTGAATTAGAATATGAGCACCGTTCAGTAAAATTATGTGTTTACAACAAAACGTTACAATGTCATTGCTATACCTAAGTACTGTACAAAAGTTTCCAAAGTGCCGCAGACGAGATGAATATATGATTCAATTCAAATTGTCTAATTTGAAATTTGTTTATACACCAACCTAAAACCTACAACAAACATTCATAGAGAGATAAGTTTTAAGATTTTTGTGGAGTATTAAATCAGAAAAATTATAAATACGAAGGCCTACAGATGTTTTTTTTTTTTTTTAAGAATCGTGGAGTTGCCAAATGCTACTCCAAGATTCCCATCCCACCCAGCTTACCCCGGCTCAGCACATTTCGTGCTATTCACAGGTCTAACATGCCCCACCCTTGAAAAACCCCATGCCCCAGACATCACAAACACCCTGGGAAAGTGCAGTGCTCAGGATTCGAACCTGAGCGACTTTGGTAACTCCGAAGCCAAGCGCTGCAGCCATTACTCTACCGCGGTCCCCAGGCCTACAGATGTGTGGTATTACTCTCTTAACCCTCTATATATTTTTAAATAATTCTAATAGCTCAAACTATAATCTCTTAGTGTAGAAAAAGGATTATGGTATTAATAATATATACAATAGAGTAGCCATCCCATTTGTTGCTTTATGACTTTGTAGTCAGTCATGTCGCATAAAATAGTATGATATGTTTTCTACTGACTTCGTATAAGTGCGTCTGTTTTAGAGCTTTTTGTAATCTCTTTTAAAGGTACAACAATCCATGTCTCGTTGGAAATCCCATATCGTGGAATGTTAAAGACGATGTGAAATATTTGGAGGTACATTTGTATCAAAAGCTGACATGGGGAATAAACAATAAAATAAATGCTGCCAATGTTGAACTGAAACTTACCTTAAGAATAGAATGTGCTAAGACAATCTGCAAATCAATCTTGCGGTAAGTCCTTGTGTAGGGTTGCACAGTGAGGGGCACCATGTAGAAAATCCAAATTACATGATATTTGAAAAATTTCTTTTACTGGCAATAAATACACTTTGGTTTGTTGGTAACAACCACATTTATTGCGCGTTGAACATGATGCTTATTGTGAATTTTATAATGCCGCCGCGCCGCTGAGGAGATCCAACACGGTACGGAATTGCCCTGCCAGTAACCACTACATACTTGTACAGCAATCCATCAGCCTTCGATTAAAACCAAAGTTTCCACAGCATGTGCTTTTAAGTGGCAGTGACTAACAGTGAACCAAGTAGCCCCAAATTTACACCTAATATTTTGTTAACGGTGTAATTAATTATGTTCAATTCATTTAATCTCTATGTATTAATCAAAACTTAATTTAAATCTATTGTGTAAGACTTCAGCCTGCCGATCAGGTGTTATCTAATATGTGGGGTGTCTCTAAAATGTGTGAACACAGCTTAACCATAGACTTCTGGGCCCAAAATAAAACGATTTAACCCAACTTACCTGTATACAAAAGTGTAATAATTGGACCAATGTTTTCTACAATATCTTTTACATTATTTTGTTTTTCTTAGTTTTCATAAATAAAATAAAAAATAATATCATTCGGCATGTAAAAATACCCAAAAAGTTACTTGTGTTAGAAGTCGATATGCCCAACCGATTTCGCGATGATTCAATTTTTATGAAAAATCGAATAGCAATGAAAACTTCGTACTATGGTGAGTAAATTTGCAACATAGATTCCAAGCAATAACAAAAGTTCTTGTGAACGTTTGTCCGCAAACGCTTAGTTTACAAGGTACAACTCATTTAGCGTTAATAAATAAGATTGTGTTTAGATAAAATATCTGTTGGGTTGTAAATTAAGCGTTTGCAGACAAATGTTTATATGAGCGTCTTTTATTTCTTTGTTGTCCTGAATCTATGCTACAATATTTAATTTCCATAGTACGAGGTTTTCAAATTTTCATGGTAACTGGATTTATCATAAATATTGAATTATCTAGAAAACGGTTGGGTTTATCGACTTTCAACAAGAACATCGTTTTTGGGTATTTTCGCATACTGTATTAGATTATTTTGTCAAAAATAATAAATGTTCAAAATTATCTCCATTGTGTTTGGTACACAAAGCCGCACGTTGCGGAAGAGATAGCTGCGTTCTTAATATGGTTGCTGGGTTACTCCTAATAATATCGGCAGGCTGCTGTATTGTTTGGGGTAATTCTTCTACCGCGTGCACTTCAGTTGCATAAACAATCTGTTTTATGTGACCCCAAAGATAAAAATCTAATGGACTCTGGTCCGGCGAAAGCCGTGGACATACTACGGGTCCTCCTATTCCAATCCACCTTCCCGGAAAATGTGCGTTAAGCCAAGCTCTAGCACGAAGACATTAATGTGCTGGTGCACCATCGTGTTGATACCACATTGCACGTCTAAGATTTAATGGCACATCATCCAGTAATAAAGAGTTTTCTAAAAAATATTCGTAATTTGCACTATTCAAACGGTGTGGCAGTTCAAATGGTCCAATCAGACGTTCATTAAGAATACCAGCTATCATATTAACATTAAATCGACGTTGAAAATGCGAGCGTCTTCATAAATGAGGATTTTCTGCAGCCCATTCATGAAAATTATGATAATTGTTGAAACCATACCAAGAAGCTTCATCGGCCCATACAATATGTGATAAGTTTTGATTATTTTGTACCCAATTACAAAATCTAAAACGAGCTTCAAAATCATTAGCTAGAGCTTGAACTCTGTGACGATGATGGATATAAGCGAGCACTTCTATTATTCTCCAAACTTGATTTCTACATATTCCAGTACGTAATGCAATTCTTCACACACTTAAAGACGGATCTTCTTCTAATAAATCAAGAACTTGGTCGTCATCGTTTATCGGTCTACGGACAACTCCTTGGCCGACTGCATGTCTTGCATTGAAAGTGCCATGTTCCCTCAGCTGATGATGTGAATTAGAGAAAACTGCAGTCATAGGCGTAGGCAGTCTTCTATTGGGATATCTTCTACGATAATCTTGTTGTGCTGGTAAAGCATTTCCATCACACAGACCGTAAACATAATGAATATCTGTATATTCTTCATTTGAAAATAACATTGGCATTTTGAATCATTTATGAATTACGATGGGAATAAGGATACAAAGAAGAAGCCAATAACTTCAGTATCACAGTAATAAACTGACAAGTTACAAACAATAATTTGTTAAACACGATGTTCAAATGTTAGCAAACAGAAGACGCGATGTGGTAACTAGATCAGTATTTCACAAATCCGTTGAGCTAAAATTTTAGCCACATAAATTGTGAAATAAACAATACTCGTTAATGGTTACGTTTGGGACATATGTTTATATGGACTTTTCGACTCTAAATAAGTTCTGGTATTCATCCTTGAAATATTGCCGGTGCGTTTTGGGCCACACTGTGTATCCCCAAGTTAATGATTAGTATCAGATATTCGGAAATGACAAAAAATACAAACGAAAATAAAGGAGCACATTTACGAGGCTAGGTAAACTGATGGTTCTGCTTTCTGCAATAATGCAAAATCTAACTTTTACAACGGATAATTCTAATTTTCGTTCTCCAAATACAGGATACGACACCCGGTTATTTTATGACTACAGACACTGCAGATTAAAACTAGAAGTTGATGATTTATTATACAATTACATTAGCACTACTCAATTGACAGTTTCTCAGATAGTTTAATTTTCTAATAAACGGGGCAATATCAGTGACAGTACTCACTCCAGCGGATTTCCTGCTCGCGTTTTTAGAAAATACTACCCATAAAGTCTATAAATTGCAAGCGATGTTTATTTCGAATACTAAGACTAAATATAAAACATGTGAGCTTTCCGGCGAATTGTTTATTAGAACATCCAGGCTATCTCTCTGCTTTCCCATTTGACTGATCTAATTCGGACTAATATTGAGTGTCTCAAACGTTGGGGATTACAAATAGTCGTCACTAGACTAAGAATACGTGAGATTTTCGGATTTTCACTACATTTCCTATATTTATTGATATAAAAGTATGCAAAACTTTGCTCCCATAAAAAAGCGCATCACTTAATGCTAAAAGCAATTTGTTTTTATTTCCGGTGTGTTAATAATTGTCATTTTAAATCTGAAATTAAATTGTTGCTTTGACATTCATAATAATAGGTCTTTAAACACAAACATTTTCAAAATCTTCCAGTAGGCCTTAGAAACGGCCCACGATAATGATTAATGAAAAGGTTTTGTAATATTTATTGTAAATTTCAAAATTAATTGTAAATCGTCTTTTCGTAGATGTTTTAGCATCAGCTATTCAGGCAAATATTTACTAACTATTAGAATCTGTAAGGGCTTTTGATTAATCTAACATTTATATTAATCGGGCTTTCAGATTTTGAGTAAAAAGGCTTAAAGTAGAAATTTTAAAAATTCGTAACGACATTATTTTTAACTTATACAGTTCCGAAAAACAGTATTTCAAAGGCTTTCCGTTTTCAGTTTGGATTTTAAGAATAAATTTGACTCCGATGCACCTGGGCATGCAAAATTTCGTAAGGATAGATCCAATAGTGTTTCAGATACTGTGCGACAAACACACAGACCGATATTATTTATAAAAATCACTTTTTTGGGTTCTTACAGATCCAAAACGCTTCAAAATCTAATTTCCATTCTGGGAATATGGGAACGTAGAAAGACTGCATTAAACTGTAACAGTCGAGTTACGTTTTTTTTAGTTTAACCCCTTTTTTTGACTGTGCCTTTTTGTACATAAACGAATCGGGTAATGTTCCAAGAGATCTTGTTATTTTTTAGAAAATTGCAAACTAGTTTTCCCTACTTACAAATGCTTACAAACTGAATAACTTGGAGTGCGCTACTGTTCAGCTCCCCATCTTAGCAGATCATGGGGGAGACTTGCTTGCTTACGGTCTTACTTTTAGAAATTTTACACACGAATAAAATGTAAGTAATACCCTTAAGCACGTGCATTGCATGTAGTCGTGTTGGATCAATTCTTTTTGCGTAAATCGTTTGTTATACGGCGATTACATGCATTTCATAATGACAAACAGAAAAATGTTACATCCGTGTAAATTTTCTATAAGAATTCTAGAATGTTGTCACTTTATCTCTTTATTCTGTAATATATCATTTATTCTTTTTCTTCTTTTAGATCAAACTTATATATAAGCTTTGTGTATTTGTAATGCAATTCATAAATTGCAGCCACCTCACTTAGAATACATAATCTAACAAGATAAAATAGAAATACTAGTATTCTATTTTGTGGTGGATGATTATATCACACGCCGCTTATCCTCTTTCAACGGCCAACGAAATCTATGCTTTACCGTTTTCTGAATCTGTGTTAAGAGGGTAAAGCCGCTTTCGACAGCGTACTATCCTCACTTCCAAAAAGTTACTTAACCCCTTTCAACAATAAGCGTTGTATTATATATTTAAGGAGGGTAAAACAAACCTGCAGTTTGTGTAAACCGCACCCCATGTAGTTCTTTCTAAATGTCAGTAAAATTTGAGATATCCGTATCGTTTAGAATCTAACAGAAAAAGTTAATATAATTTTTTAAATAAATTCCACATACTTAAAATATACAATACCCCTACTAGTAAGCTGGAATCATGGAAGTGCCCTAATTTATACAATTCATACGTAAAACGACAATTTTTATCATTGAATCGAAAGTATCTACATGTCAGCCCAGATAAAATGTATGCTGGAGTTTTGACGGTTTTATTAGGGACGTGGGAAACATTTCATTACTACGCGGTTCGACTCTTGTTAAAGTTTTTGCCTGGTTTCTGAAACGCGCTGATATACCAATTTTGACTTGCCTCCAACGTTTCCGACTCGCGGATTCGCCCTTGACACTGCCGGGAGTAAATAGTGCAAGATGAAAAGTGCCACGCATTACTATTTAAACAAATTAAGACGCAATTTACGTTTTCATTAGGATCTTAAAAATAGTAAATTGCTGCAATAGACCTATTGGCCTTTTGACAGTTCATTTAAACACATAACCACGGTTCGCAACCTCGGCAACCAAACATGTCAGTCTTAATATTAAAGTCAGCGGAATTTAAATTAACTGAAATCGACGAATATTTTACTCCAAGGGTTTTCTACATTTAAAGTTACCCCACACATCGCCGAGGCAATTGAATTTTGGTGTGGCGAACGGTGGAGAAGAATATTAAATAGCATGCCTCACGTCAAATAGAATTTTTAAATAATTTCGATTCGGATGGGCACGTCAAGTTGTCAATTTGCATAACAAGTGGCACAAATAAATTTAATACTGATATAGATTGAACAGGCCACACACTTCCTTCAAAAAATATCTCTCTGGATTTATTTGTCCTTGTATAGCATCCTGAACACTTAAACAGAAAAAAATGCAGATGTATTTGTTAAATTATATTTAAGTTTTGATTTGGATGATAAGTTGATGGAGGTAATGGAAGTTTAGGACTGTCGCGTAACATTTTTTTTTCAACTAATTTAAAATTGATGAAGCTTTGAAAATATTAAAAGCATTAGAAGGTTCGCATTTTCACATTACAAATTTGTAAAATTGCAACTGCGCAACTACTTAGAGAGCAACGGTTTTATAAACTTAAGAGTGCTTAAGTTAAGTACAGATTCAAGTAATAAAAGTGCATTATAAATTATAAAAATAGTCACTCTTTATAGATTTCTAACGTTTTTAAGGAGTAGTAGTGCTGTTATTACTAGGCTTCAGCAGCCTATCATTACCCCTAAATATTTAGTTAAGGCTCGAATCAACCGAAAAAAACAAACCTGTTGAAAAACCCACCTATATATTATGATAACTCCCTGGGACCAAACCAGCCATTCTGTGTGTTGTACTTAGCGCCTCTTATTTAATAAACAATAACATATTTCTGCATGTATTAATATTTTAAATATTTAGGTCAGTTATTGTCCAAGGTGATTCTATTCAGTATCATACGGTTCGATAAAAATGATACTTCATCGCAGTTGTCTATGCAGTAAAAAATGCGCGCTTTGATTAATTCCTAATTTGTCAAACTTAATGTAGTTTTTATGAGCTGTCATTGCCCAACATTTAATTGACGATAAACAGAATTTGTTCCAAATTTTTTTCTGGGAGCGTATGTAATCAGAAATCGAGTACAGTATTTTTTCACAAAAGTTCGTTATGAAAAACAAAATGAGCGTTATTTTCCTAAGATATATATATATTTCACAACATTGTTACATCTAAAGTACAGTTGGGTGCGGTCCTGGCTAGAAGTCAGTGGGACTTATATACTGGTGGTCTGGGATTGCATTACTAGTAACGCAATATAGGATTTTTAACAGCCGTTCCCTCTCGCAAGGCAATGGCAACCCAGAGAGGTATTCCGCCTAGGAAATCTTCGCTGGAGTAGTGTTTACACTTCCTGTGGTCGGATTCTACGTTAATCTGTAGGTCCCCGATGTCTGTGGTACTTCAAACGCGCAACAGACGCATATGAAAAAAGGTCGCTACATCTGGTAACACACAAAGCACACGAAGACAAAAAAAATACTGTCCAGTTAATACAATTATTGTTTTACTTTACAACACAAAATATTTATTCCTGGTGAATGCTTAATATAACATCCGCAGAAATGAAGATCTACGTTTCTTCGAACCTTGAACACTTTGCAAAATGAAGTTTGAAAGCGTTTAATAATTAATAGCACATACGCTACCCCTAGTAGTCGCGCTATCACTGTATTGGAGTTTCGTTCCGCATCTAACAGATATCGATTCAATCTAACCAAAGAAACCAGTATACCGTGGCCGGCAATTTTAAAAATACACATGGCGTGTTGGCTTTATATCCACACTAAACATATATGATCAGAAAGCAAAACACAGAGAAGATAAATTTGTGAAATTATACAAAGATGAAAACGTTAATTTACAGGGGGTTAGCCGCCATATATGTTGCGTTAAATTTAACTGTGGTTAGTCTCCGGTCAAATTGTTTTTAAACTTTATTGTGGGTTTTAATGAATTATAAATGTATATGTCTAGTCACTGGAAACATTTTATAATAATAGTGGTGAGGCTCTACACCCCATGAAGTAGTTTTCCATGCAAGGGGGACGGACAAAGCTTCCGTATCATTGCTCTCACATCCGGTTGTCGGGTGCCAAATTCAGTATACCTGTCATGTGGTGGGAGTCGCGCATTGGACAACAGCTCTATTACCTCTTGTTTATTCGAACGCACGTACCCAATTATTTAAAAGGATTGGGTAGGCCGCCGGCCAGGCATTGAATCGGGGATTTGAACTTCCGACCTTTTCCACCGTTGGTTAGTGGTTTAACCATTGGACCGGGAATGGAAACCGAATGCAAACAATTCGTATGGTACCTGCACTGTGTATTTTCTTAAATATCTTCAGTTGTTATACGACACAATTCTTTGTTTAGCATGAATACTGTTATTTTATATTTGATATAGAGAAAAACGCTTCATCGATGTGACAGATAGACGACTCCCTCTGCAAAAATGCATACAATCTAGCCAGGTTTGTCAACCACTTCGAATAAAATGCACGAAGATCGTAATCCCTGCGGGTATGAAATTCTGTACTAGGAAGTAAATACTTTGTAGTCTAGAATAAAAATAACTAGCAATTCAACTGTACTTGCATAACTGAAATAAATGTATAAATGTTATAAATAGTGTTCTTAAGTGTTCTACGGCGAAGAACCCCTCTCGCAAACTTTGTTGATCAATCATACTGTATTACTTTTGCAACATGTAAATTAATTTAAAATCGTTTAAGAAATGGTCGGCATTGAAGACTAGTTCATTAACAGTCGATTGTTCTAATATTTATTACCGAATGCGTAGAAGGAACGGTCAATTAAAATCTTTTCATTGTAACTGCATATTTCGCAGCGTATTTTTGCTCTAACCAAGTCGAGAGATGATCAAATTTGAAGAGTTTTGTAATCTGCTGTACGGATTAATTTTACTCAATTTCGGTAATTGTATTGCGAAATTGAAGGAAAACTTGAAAGACGAATTTTCGTACCAAAGAGGACAGAATTAAAGCTTCAGTTTAGCACTAAAATTGCTTGGAAATATTAGGATGCACGAAGGCCCTGAATTTAATTTATATAGTGCCTATGAAATATCCCTAATTCGGAAATTGTGGTGTTCTGTATTTATTTGTTTAGCAAGCTTATATTTCGTCGACGTGAATTTCCCGTTTTCGTATGTACGTGGAGACATTAAATTATTTAGAACGTTGTTTTAGAAAGCATTGTTCAGTTCTGGAATTCATTTTATTGTCGCGTGAAAACCAGCATCACGAAACTTTTAATGAATTGAAGTTTGAAACTGTGCGCACATAGTTTTTCAGAATTCTACTGTATCACGCTGCAGCAGCTGCTTGGCGTATTATTTAAATTCTCCCGGAGTTCTGCAAAGTCATCTTTGAAGAGATTGTGCACCAGGAATACAAATAATAAATTCCGCAAAATTCCGGAGCATTTTGCAGTTGCCAGCAGCAGTTTACAGAGATATTGACCAGCCAGATGTTAACTTAATCGCAAGAAAAATGCGTCATACCCAGCTGCTCGGTGCTCGTTGGTAAAACTTTCGGGAAACGTGTATAGTATATACAAGTTATAATATAACTACTACCACTTCTCTGTGCTAACATTCGATTTGTATTGCCCTGTCGCCGTTAGCTTAAATTTGCAAAATGCATAGAATTTAATTATTATTAATTTTACGGGCATACGCCAAGCAGGCCACATAGCTTCTACTCTGGGAGCCGCTAAAAGAGATTTTCTCAGAAGTATAATCACAGGTCCAGCGTCTAGGGGTTGTTGGATATTTCAGAGAACCCTTGCATGGAAAACCCAGACAGCCAAAATTTCGACTTGTGGTAATACCGTTCATTGTCATCGGTGATTAGTCGTATAATTGAATACACTGATTGTTTTGTATTTGCAATCATTTGTCACATTTAATCACTAATTAACAGCAAAACTAAAGAAAATGTACCACTTAAGAGGATCTAAAATAGACCTGACAATGTAGCCCTTTCCTTTAACAGAATCAATACATTATTTTCACTGGCTGTTCTGGGGCGTAGATGCGTCTACCAGAACGCTGGAAATCGAACTACAGCCAATGTAAAAGATTCTGTGTTTAGTAAACGATAAATAAATTAGTTACATAGTTTTGGTTTTACGAAAATTGGATACATTGTGACATTGGGATTGTATGCATTATCTTCTAATAGGATGGTACTTTGTAATACAGTGAAAACATTTCACTAAATTAAGTTCACATATATTATAATATCATACCTTTCCTTTTTTTTTTCAGTTTGGGTATGTTGTCTATTAGTTAAAATATACCACAACAGTTAACGCAAATTATAGCTCGTTTTGAGCCACTTTAGTAACCCTTCAACAAAAGGTGATTTCGGAAATCTAAGATATATTGGACCATAACTGAGTAGTTTTTCGTTAAAAATGGTTAAACCACTTGCGGTAGTTTTGAGCTCATTAATAACTGTTTTTCTCTATTTACAAGTAAGTTCATGTGATTAGTGTACTTATGTTTCTACATTCAGTTGTCACAATGACTGCAAAATAACCAAATCTAATTTTAATCACAACTGAAAATTATGATATTCTAACCAGCTGTTGAAAAATGCATTCACTAATTTGAGACTTCTTTTTGAAACTGTACATGTCATAAAATAGTTTGTTATTCAGGAAAAAAAATATATATATATATATATATATATATTGCTGTAGAATACCCCCTACCATAATACGTAGACAACCAAAGAAAGAAATTACCTTTATAATTAATAAACTTAATCCCAAGATAAACAACGTATTAAGATTAGTGAAGGTAACTCACAATCTATACCACGGCTATATGAGACTCTCAGGGTAAATGCTATATTAAGAACTCACTACAATTTTGTTTAATTTAGAAAAAACAATAAATGATCAATAACTACTATAAATGAAGTCTGATTTTACAACCCATTACACGAATGTTCCCTGGTTTTATAAATTCTAAAATTACTAATTAAAGATATGAAAAACACAACTGAATCTTCTCAATTCCAATCAACAATTTAATTTAATGTATCACCAACTTTCTTCGACGCCATAAAGAAAAATAAATCACTAACCTCTTCCTTCAGTAGATTTCACCAACCAGGACCAAAAAACTCCCACGCGATGTCCACAACTACTTAACCACCACCCCGGCTCCGACTGTAACTCTTTCCAATATTGTCTTCTTACCCAAATTTGCAAACTTCTAATTTTACTTTCGCTCCTACTAACTTCTCCTGGATATAAATTGTCGTTAAACCTTTTAAAAGAAATTATTCTTGTTCAAGAACCAATTCAAAAATTTATCCACAGTTCATAAGAAACTTTATTCTCCAGCTTACACAAAAGAAACTTTATGATCTTCTATAAAGAAAAACACATCGAATAGCTAACTTATTCCAAAACTCTATTCCATGTCCATTAAAACGCTCCTTTATAATCTTCTCAACTTCTTGTAACTCATTACATGATAATTTTAACTTTTATATCAGATACATAAAGCACACGCCTTTCTTTTTTCTAATCCTTAATCGTAACTGAATAAATAAAAATTTTTGACTTTTATACGTAGAACATAAATTCACACAGCTTTCGTTTTTCTAATATTTTCCGTAACTAATCAATAAATTTTTATTTTTCCCTATTACCAATCACGATCCAAATTTTTAAAACACAACCTCCTATCTATAAATAAATTACATGATATCAACAACCATCGGAACAACGCATGTAATGGATAAGAATTATTAAACATTAATAATAAATAAATAAATGATCTAAAATATGTTTTAGAATAGATTCAAGCCGAAAAAGAGACAGATTATAGAAAGCTCCAAATCACACATCATCCCTGGTTTATTATCATCAGATAAAATTTATTGAACA
>JABXWE010039263.1:0-15185 GCA_014611495.1 Limonius californicus
GGGACTTCTTACAAGCCTTGTAAGTCTATTCGTTACGAGGCAAGGTTTTAGGATAGCACTTGAACAACCGTTTTGAGGAAAATAACTCTACTGTTGAATAAAGATGATATGAACAGTTTCCAGTATGGGAAAGTCCAGGGAGGCAGTCGCGTCCACTTATTAATTTTAATATTCAATACAATGTAGTAATCAAAAGACAATGATATTTCATTTAAACTGAATTTCATTTTTTTGTAATAGAACACCCTGTATACATTTATATTATTTCATTCTTCTAATTTATCTCCCAAAAGACATATCTGCAAAATTGTAAATAACTTAGTTATATTTGTATATTTTTCCATTTATTGAAGTGATTTGGAAAATAGTAAATAAATGAGAATTTTATGTAATTTAACTTTCTTTTAATATTTCCAGCAACAACATCTAATTACTTACTTGGAATTTTCAAATTTTCTAATTCAAGACAAAAAATCTTAATGTTTATATTTTTTTGTTATATATGTGCAAAATCAGAGAAACGCAAAAATGTAAAAATATACAGGTTCCACCTACAAAAATTTTAATTCTATTATTAGGAAATAGTCGTGGATTTTACATAAGGCACACAAAGTACGCGCAAAGGGCGCCAAAATTTTAAAATGTAGTTGTAATATTCATGTTTAGATTACAAAAATGTCTGCACAAAAATAAAACAGTAAACTTAATCTGAATGGAAACTCACTTTCTAGTTTTCATTCCTTTGCACTACCAACAAAATAATATTCAAAAAGATAAAAGTATATTTCAAACTGGTTTGACGCCTGGGTGGCTATAGGTAGACACTGCTCTTATAGTAAAGTACTTGTACAATTCTTTGTAAATTTGTTATAAATATTTTACTTTAATAAATTTGTTCCTACAATATTTTAAGGGCACGAGCATAGCAGCAAATTTGGTCAAATTTTTACATAGTTGAATAACACTGAAAAGATAAGGTCTAGATTATATTGTTTTAAACTTTTATCAGCAACAAATTAAAAAATGTAATAATATACTGGGTGGTCCATTTAAAGAAAAGAAATATAGCTTGCCCCGGCTCAACCAAACCTGTATATCTGAAAATAATTCTACAGTATGCAGAACAAAATTCTGTACAACTTTCCTCCACAGTATTTTTCAATATTTTGAACAATAAAGAAAATATAAAAGAAAAGCGCCCAAAGGTGACACAATATTACAACTAACCTGTGTATTAATCTCTTGGCTTCAAGATACTGCATACCATCACAAATTTGAACAGCAAAATCGCAAAGTGTAAGTACAGGAAAGCTTGATCGCAGTGAAGGCTCTTTCAGACACTCCAATAAGGATCTCAGAGGAGCTAATTCAGTTACTAACATGAGACTACCAGTATCCAAAACTACCCCAAAAAGGCGCACTATGTGTGGATGATCAATTGAATGCATTATTGCAGCCTCTTTAAGAAATTCAATAGTGTTTGTTTGCATACGTTCTCGTGCTAGACACTTAATTGCCACTTGTATTCGTTCCCCCTCATTAGACCAAACTCCTTGTTGCACCACACCAAATTCTCCCATTCCCAACTCTTTGTTTACTGTAATATTAGCAGCTGGAATAATGTGTTTGCTTGGTACACGAGGTGATCTCGTTGTTGGAAGATTGTCATTACTATTCCTATTGCTTGGATCTGGACAAGTACTATCTTGTTTACGTACACTCAGAAGTTTTTTGAACTTGGATAGATAATTATGTGGGAAATGTTTCTCATAATACTTTCTTAGTCTTCGCACCTCCGGTTTCGACATGCCTAATTCAGATAAGTCTCCATCTGTTGCAAATTTTAGTTGAGAGGGATGAGTCACTTTTAAATCGTTCCTTTAAAAATTAAAATATTTAATTTAAGCTCAACTATATATTCACCTGGTGCTTACTTAAAACTGTTGAAATAATGCTGTAACTCAGCTTCAACTAAGAACTCATACAGACCTGGACCTTTCTTAATAGGAGTGTTCAAAGTCTCTAAAAATTTAGTACTACATTAGGAGAAATGCATACGAATTTCAAGGCGTGGTCTCGTGGGACCATCCTTCGATATAAATATACTTTATTAGTACACATATAAAAGTGATCAGACATTTATGACTTAAACTTAAATGTTATTTCAGCAAGAATCATTTTGGATTAGATCACATACCCATTTTTTTTTAAATAACCGGGATGCTTTACAAGTTATAATGTAAGCAAATGCTATTAACAGTATCAATGTGTCTGATCGTCTATTCTACGGAAATGCATTATTTTTAACCTTAAACTATGCATAATATTTCTCACAAATTAATATAACAATAATAAATAAAATATAAAAAACACTTTATTGCTTAACTAACAAAAATGATAAATATTTTCTACATTTGTGTTGTCACTTGACATGCGCCATTTTGACAATTGATTGACATTTAAGCAATTTTTAGTAATCGATAAATAAACCACGGTAGAATAAACATAACATAAACATTATGGAATAAATTATTGTTCTTTATTTATAACTTAACATTATTATTAACGTGTACATTCGCTTCTATAATTTTGTAATACTAAATAATGCTTGCTAAACCCAACTCTTTTGAAAAATCATTCCTAATATTGGGGCACGTTATTAGAAATTGCCTAGACTTCATTCGACCAAATACTACCAAAACGTGTTTAACCTAAAAATAAGAAGTTTATTTTAAAAGCTCTTATTTTAAAATTATATTTAATTGCATTTAGTAATAAAAATGGTTTTTACAACAGCAGTAAATTTTATAAGATCTAGAGGCCCTGACGAATTTTGGAGGAAACGTAAAATTTTCAGGCTAGCAGCGGTATGAATGTTGATCTTACTGGAGCACCAATAACTAATACAAAATTCTTTAAACAGCATTATGTAGGTAGAAAACGAAACTGTTACAGTGTTGCAATTAAAATTGTCCATCGAGCTCTTGTATATGCTACAAAAGGGCGCAAACTTCGAAAGGAAGACATATCCAGCGTAAGATTCTGTACTAATGAAACTTTCTAGGGTAATCCAAAAGTTTGATTGCAGTTGAGAGAAGCACGAATAACAGCTGGTTGTGAGCAGCATGGTGTTACTTACGACAATTTAAAAGAAGGCTTAGCACGGAGTAATATTATGTTGAACCGAAAATCTTTAGCAGATTTGGCTGCTTGGGAACCATATAGTTTTAAAGCGCTTACGGATATTGCTAGGCAAAAGCTGAAAGAAGATGGTCTGAATGGTCTCAACAGCCCACAGCCTATTGATGTGGTTACTAGAGGAATGTTAAAATAATATAACTTTTGTAGTTGTTGTATGTATTTCAAAATAAACTTAACTTCCACTTATAGGTAACTAAGTTGTTCATGTCAAAAACGGAAAATACGATTAATAAATTAAAATTTCAATCTAAGAGCGTACATGTTTACATTTATTTTGTTTATAAAATTGCATCTCCGAATATGAATACAGTAAAACTGAAACACTGAATATAACTTTTATTCGAAAATATGGAAATGTAACACTAAAGTTTTAACTAACAATTACACAAAAACGTGTATGTAATTTGTATTTCAAATGCTTTTAGACTAATGGTAATGACTGTTCTAAAAACATTTGATCCGATTACTCTAAAGATACCATACAGATTGTCCAAACATTTTCAGGAATCTTTAAAGTAGCCAGCAACTTAACAAATAAAGCTTTTAAAGGAAAGAACTAATGGAAATCAAACATTTTACGATTCCACCTTGGCCAAGATATCAGTCTCTCTAAATAGGTGGTATTCATTATCTTCTCCCAGTTCTACTTTAGTGCCTCCATATTCTGGGAGAAGAACATTGTCGCCAACTTTTACTGAAGGTGGTACATGTTCACCTTGCTGTAAAATATGTTAAGAATGTAATTTCAATAACTTTTCAGAAATATTATTACAAACCTGGTTTCTTGATCCTGGCCCAATAGCAACGACAGTCCCTTTCAATACTTTAGCTGCTGCCTTTTCGGGTATTACAATTCCACCTTTTGTTTTCGTAATAATATCTGCTTTTTTGATTAGGACTCGGTCAAAGAGGGGAATAAGTTTCTTTGCAGCGGATGCCTGTGAAATATAGGTTATGTTAAAGAGTCAAGGTAAAATTAAATAATTCAGATATATATAAACTTGCAATAATTAAAAAAATTACAATATGGAAGCTTAAAGTAAGTAATAATTGTATCTCCACATATAAAACATCAAGTGTAAATGAAAAACTCGTGCAAGATCAAAATGTGACATCTTCCAATTTAAACTTATAGAACATATTCATGTGCAAATTTTCACATATTATGACTTTTTCAAGTATTAACTACGCACCATTATAACTGGAATATTACTGAAGACTTAGTAAAAGAAAATCCACAAATTCTACCCTCAATGAACACAACGTGAGCGAACAGCGCAAACCTTCTAGAATGTGCCGGTCTACGAGGTTGCCTAACTTCATTGGGATCAAAGAGCGCACGAGAAACTATAGCCAAGTTATAAAAATAGCTTAGCTATTCGAAACAAACCGCCATTTCTTACCAATTATATTAAAGCCTGTATGAATGTTTATATAGTATTAATACATTTTAAATGTAGATATGGAATATTTTTTTATTAAACTAGAAGCAACATTACGGAAAATAATATATGCCGTACACACTTAAATACAGGTTTACAACACTTACAAATATGTTATGGGAAACAAATAAACTGCAAATTAATGGAAATATATAAGAATACTGCTTATTTTTCAAAAACTATTATTGCAAAAATTGAATATTAACTAAAAAGTTTAGGCATATTATAAAAACTACAATACGAAAAGAATAGGCTAAATTTACACACTGCAGGAGCTATATACATATGACGAATTTGAATTGAAGCAAATCATCGAAAAAAAAATAGTAAGGTAGAAAGGAAATACATACACCTTGCACTAACTTTATTAAAGCATTCGATCAAACTTATTAAACTGACTTTAGAGAACCAATAGACTTTCTATACGTTTTAAAATCATAATTCCACTCTTCATAATGTAACCACAAACACAGAATCCTACAACTGTAGTACTGTCGCCTCACTGTACAGTTTTTCTAAAGATTTCGCGATGTAGGGCAATTCTCAAAAAAACTGTTGCTCATCATCGTACCTGAATTCATTTCTTTCTTCAAAATCACTAATAAAACGTTTCATTGAGAAGGACTTTGCAGTAACATTTCTGCAATTAAGAGATGTACAGTGTATACCCAAACATTTTTTTTTTCAATTATTATTGCAAATTTACAACCTACTCACAAATAATTTATAGAGTAATAAGTAAATGTTGCGAAGGAAACTGGCTTGAAATAGGGAACCATCCACTGACGGGTCACCAACGTTCACCTAACCGTGTCTCCTGGCCATGGTCTTTTTAATCTTCGTTCTGCTATAGGTTGGTGGATAGTCCACTTACTAGTGCATTACTGTCCCATATGTTGCGGTTTGCATAGTTAATAGCATGCTATTTTATAACATCTGTTATGGTATTTTCAGGTCGTTATGAAGTGCGTGGTTAGAGATATACCAAGGACAATCTGTTATTAAGCGCAAGATCTTTGATTAAACTGTTTGTAGTATTTTACTAGCAATTCATTTTCTAGAGACATCTGCGACTGTTTACCAATTAACCAGTGCATTTGTATAGTTTTCATATTTATTTGTTATTTTTTTGCTTTTGTGTGTTTTCCAGGTTACTTTTTAATCCAGGTGCAGTCTTAGATATTTTATTTTTTTATTGGTATGTGGGGCATTATTTATGCTAACTTGTGAACACGTACTACGCTTTGTCGTGAAAGTTATTTTTGTGGATTTATTTATATTAACTTTGACGCTGTGGTGGCTCAGTGGTAAGACAGCCAAGCTTTGGATGCAATAATCAGACGTTTCGCGGTTAGAATCACTCCGGGGTTCAGAAAATTTTCTAATTCCCTGGGTGGTCGGTACTGAGTCCCGGTCTCCATTTGCCGTAATACGATCGCATTAGAGGAGTAACAAGACCATAAACAAAAACATTCACATACCAGGCAAATCCAGCACGGTTTCGCACCAACACGGTAACCCACAGAGTGGAGCCCTGTTGTGCGTAGCACAAACTAGCTTAGTTTTGTCTGACACCGCCTCGATACGGCGCAAGCGGTACAAACAAAGATCACGTTTATGAAATGAAATGATGAACGTTGACGCTCCATTGTTTAAGGCAATCTTGCAGTCTTGCAATCTTGTAGTAGATAGTAATTTTTCGGCTGCTATTTCAGGATTTTCATCTGCTGATAGTATCGCTGTATCATCAGTAAAGGTAGTGTTCATTGTGTCCTCTGTAACTGGCAAGTCGGCTTGTGGAAGTTATATATATGGCCCCAGAACACTAACCCCAATGTACTCCTGATTTTATGCAGTGGAAGGTAGCTAAACTGTCGTCCACTTTTACTTGAAAGTACCTATTTTGGATATAGGATTTTAACAGAAGATAGAATTGACTAGCAAGATGTATCTTTAGCTTGTATAATAGCCCTTCGTGCCAAACATTGTCAAAGGCTTGTTGCATGTCTAGGAAGGTAGCTGCGCACATTTTCTTTCCTTCTAGACCCTCCTTAATTTTATTTACTATTCTGTGGCGCTGTTGTACCGTGAAGTGTTTTTCTCTGAAGCCGAATTGGTGGCCAGGCACTATATCTTCTGTGGGTACTGCCTCTTTGTTTCTATTGAGAAGAAGTTTTCCAAAAAACTTCGACGTTGTAGATAAAATTCGTATTGGTCTATAAAACGTAGCTTCAGTTGGAGGTCTGCCATGTGTTGCAATCATAATTATTAGGGTTTCCACTGAATAGGATAATAAGGCAGACGTAGCATACTGTTGTAGATTGTTGTTAATAGTACAATCGCTTTTCTGGGAACGTGTTTTAAAACTATTAAATCATACCCGGGAGTTTTTTGGGACCTGGTGTATTTTATTTCTCGGGGTACTCCAGACGGTGAAAATGCTTTCGCTGGTAGGGATAGCTGACATAAGATATCAAGATAGTTTTTAACTTCGGTGTCATCATTATCGGATGGAAGTGGAGTAGAAACCTGGGCCAGATGATCTGCCAAGACATTTGCCTTTTCTTCATTCGACCGAGCTCAGCTACCATCTGATTTTCTTATGGGTGGCATTGATGTTACGGATCTTTTGAATTTCATGGTGGCTTTTCAAATAGAATCGTCCTCAGGTGTTAGACTAGTTAGATATGTAATGTTTTTCGTTTACAAGACTTCTAATGTATGGTACAATTCGGTATCTTTCTGGAGTTGATTTTCATGCCGCATCCTGTAATAATTTAGTGAAATACTCTACGACTTCTCCGATTTCGCGGGGTTCGTTTATTCGTAAATTTAGGCTGTTTTCATTGATAATACTTTTAAATATGTTACAGTTAGTCTGCTTAGTACACAAGTATACAGGTGATTCTAACCATATTATATCAATTATCAGTACTGATTGTTATTATAATAACACTATGGTCCGAAATGATATCGAGGTTTGATTCAGTTTTGGAGTGTACGTTTAGTATCCCTTTCATTATCATAAAATCTAGTAGATCTGGAATTTTATTAACGTCTATCGGCCAGTATGGTGGTTCTCCAGTTGATACCATCCTGAAGGCATCACTCATGCAGATTCCGCCATTATAATAAGAAAGGCCTTGAATCGTTATATTTTGCATTTTACAGTACTGAAAAAATCCAAAGTGCGATAGTAAAAATACAGCTTTTCCATAGCCAATGACTATAGCAGCATTCTATAACCCACCACGACACAACATTTCAGTAGACAAATATCAGGACTACTTCGTCACACTTGGATCATACTTTCTAATAGCCGGTGACTGAGTGCTAAATACACCACCTGGCGATCAAGCCTCATCAGTCATCACACCAAAGGGACGCAACTTACTACAAGTCATTACGCAATATTACGTCACTTCTTCGCGGTCTTGGGTTTGATGCTCAGAATGTTTATAAAAATGATTTTGTATTCACATGTCTTAACTCAGCCATTATTTTGCACTTTATTTACATAATTTTAGGAACTTTCACTATTTAGAATATCTTGTAATTTATTGTTTTGTTGAACGTTCTTGTGAGTTAAGCTTTCCGACTTGAAAGATTTTGGAGCAGTTCTGCTTAAATTTCCCAGAACTATTAAATGATTTGGGATAAACTTCAAGGTTCAGTTTGGGAACATATTTTTCTTGTTTTGGTCACGAAACACACCAATTACCAAATCATCCCTCATTTTGAAAATTGTCACAACTGTTGCTCTGCGAGATTTTCCCCTGCAAATTAATCCGTTTCCTTTTCTCGCCTACAGTAGAGTCCTCTGGCTTAACGGGCGCCTCTATAGGATTTTCCCTCGACCGTACATCTTTTCCCCGCCTTTAGTAGAGCGCTCTGGCTTGACCGGCGCCCCTATAGGATTTTCTCTCGACGTTACTTCCTTTCCCTGCCTTCAGTAGAGCGCTCTGGCTTGACCGGCGCCCCTGTAGGGTTTTCTCTCGACGTTACTTCCTTTCTCCGCCTGCAGTAGAGCGCTCTGGCTTGACCGGCGCCCCTATAGGATTTTCTCTCGACGTTACTTCCTTTCTCCGCCTGCAGTAGAGCGCTCTGGCTTGACCGACGCCCTTGTAGGATTTTCCCTCGACGATACTTCCTGTTCCCTCCTTAAGCACAGCACTCTGGCTTGATCAACGCCCCTGTAGAATTTTCTTCCAGGCAGGGTCGGCGCTACCATTAAGGCAAACTAGAGAACAGCCTAGGGCGCAAGCCATAAGACGGCGCAGTAGATAATAATAATACGATTTTGTTTAATATAACGAATAAATTACAACATATATCGTAATATACATATGAACATGTAAATAGACATATGGAGTATCTATGGTCTACGACAGGGGTCAGCAACCTTTTTTTTACTGGGAGAGCATAATTCAGAAATCTGAAAGTTCAGCGGGCAACGTAGGATGAAGAGGAGGAAGGTGTACTATTTAAATCTAAAAATATTAATGCAACATAAATGTATCATATAAATTTCTAATTAATAAATTCAAATTTTAATTGATCAAAACTTAATCTTATTCACATCTTACATTACTCTACGGGTGTTTGTTGTTCAAATATCTAAAATTTACAAATTAAAAATTTGAACCACGGCCCACGGGCACTTTTAAATTACGGGCACCGCTTTGCCAACCCTTGGCCTAAGAGTACGAATTTACCATGGGAATCCTTATAAAAGAGGCAAAAGAGTACACCGTCACGTGCTAAAGTAATGTAGAAGCACAGTATAACAATATGCTAAGCATATTGTTATGCTGTGGTAAAGGCATTGCAATATTTCATGATCCGTGCGCAGTAAACCAAAATATGTTACTGACGTCACGAACTGTTCTAAAGACCAACTTGAAAATATCGTTGCGGAAATATTTGTTGTCATTTTTAGGCGTGCAATTTTTTCCCTTGTTTATATTTAAATTTCCCTGCGTTATTAGAAGAAACAGTCTTTTTGAAGACTACAGCGGTTTATTTACTGTGTAGCTGTAAGTAGAAGTACCCAAATTTAACATTTTTATGGAATACTTATTAAAACTGTTTTTAGGTTATAATCCACCTACAGCGTTTTCTTTGCAAAAGTAGTTCGTTGTCTAAAAACTTCGCATCAGTAGCTGTTGTACAGTAAGTAACAATAATATTCTATTGGCAGTACCAAGTTCTACTTTGTTGAAATCCATTTTTACATATCTAATGTAATAATATTCTGTTTAGCCATTTTACTAATTAAAGTTTATTTACAGATCACTAGTAATTATGAGCAACGCCAAACGAACAGTGCACATTCAAGGCCGTGATATAATTTACAACGTTTATAAATTTATGAAGGAAGAAAAGGATGCCAAAGAACTTACTATTCCTTTAAGCAGTTTGATCGAAAGGGTGTCGCAAGCAACTGGCGTAGGATCAGCCACCGTCAAAAGAATTGTTAAGGAAGGCAGGCTACAACCAGATGGTGGTGAAGACGATTTAGGTTGTAAACCATTATAATTGTATATAATTTTTGCTTTATATTATCTGAAGACACTTTGATATTTAACTTAAAATTGTTTACATTCATACCTTTCATTTTAATATGGACTGTATTTGCATTCAATATGAATTTATGTATAATATTTAATTGTGTAATCGTGTTGTACGATATTTGCATTAAATTTGACTTCATGTACCTATAATTTGTTTTATTGTGTTCTGATTTTTGCTAAATGAAAACACTTCCCTTTAATATTAGGTTAGGGATGTGCAAGCAATTTTATTAAATTAAATGATAAGGTAGTAGAAAAATTATATTTCGAGTCCCATAGGACCTTCTTCAGACAAATAAAACAAGCATTCTACAAATTAATAGTTAATTCCTGTAACAATAAGAAAAAAAATTTTAGGTACGTGAAAGATATAATATAATTTTTCTACTACGTTATCATTTAATTTAATAAAATTGACTGCACAAACCTAACCTAATATTGGAATTATCAGCTGTAATACAACATATTGATACTTCCCTTTAATATTTCAAAATATTTACATTTATTTATTTCATTTTCTTTTGGGGAAGTGGTTTATTTAATATATTATCATTAATTTAGTGAACGTTAAAGAGTTACATTACACATTTATTTGCATAGTCTGTTTTCAATTTGGCCCTACATGCTAGCCTGATGTTTTTAGGTTGAGCCGAAAACACTGTTTGGGCGTCCTTTTCTACAGCCTTCTCACTCCCGGCGGTGCGCAATTCGCGGATCATGAGATATTGCTAACTACTCTAGAAGTGCAGGAAATGTGAAGACTGGATGTGTGCTGGCAAGTTGCTATTCCAGTGTTGCCACCCCTATTACAATAGTAATAAATCTATTACTTACAGTTAATACCTATTACCCAATGTGTAAAATCTATCGTCTTTATCAATTTCTGCAGATTATATATTTTCTCCTGAATCCCTGAAACTTAAAAAGAGAAGAAATACGAAAAAGATTATCAAGTTGCATAGTTGCATGACACAGCATTGACACCACGATTGTCAATCTCTTCACGCCTGCACCCCTCGGTCCGTCACTTAAATTAAATTATTGATTTGTATGTTACAATTTTAGGAGTTGTGCAGTCAGCTGGTTATATTTTGCAATAATAATATATTTATTATTATATTAAAAATGAAATATTTCTTTTGCAATATTAAGATTAAATTAAGTATATTGGCAAATTAGAATGTTTTTTGGTGTTTTTCATTCGAGATTTAATCAATAATTTTCTACATTTAATTCTTATAGAAATATTGCCAGCCGAGAACATTTCCAAAAACCTGTTTAGTTTTTTAACTTTTAAAACAAAAATTGTTAAAATATCCACAATGGAAATGCTACTACGAAAAATCCTAAATATATTACTATTTTTAATACTTTCTGTTACTGAAATTCTTTAAGAGGTGGCAACACTATAAAACGTGCTTTTGAATATTATTCTCTAAATAAAAAGTATTTTTACTAGTATTATTAAAACAGATAGAAATTGCAAATGTATTGCGGTAACTTAGGCTTACCGGGACTGTTTTCTGGCGCGCAAATACTCGATTCCAGGACGCTGTTGTTCCCTCTCCTTTCTCATTCTCTGCAACCGCGGTTTCGGTGATTCCCCCAGGTCGGTAACGACACACCCACGAGCTGTTGGTCGCAGTATCATAGATGTCAACGATGTCGCAAAACAGACTCGTAGACTTGGCAAAAATTTCAATTAAGTGTGACCAAACTTCGACACTGGGTTTGAGTAGAAAAATTTACGAGAAGAAGGCGAGAAAAATTAAATTTTGATTTTGTGATCTATGTGTTTATTAATAAATATATAAATACAAATTATTGTTTTTTGTTATCTCGATTTAAAAAAAATGTAACACTGCCTCCCGATTACATTCTTGCCGTTTCCTCCACGTCGTCTTGTGGTGTGCTAAAGGCAATAGTCAAGGGGGGGAGAGATATCCTAACTTTCACAAGTTAACTTATTAGATATGTTACCCTGACTAGATTTTCTGCAGTTACCCTAGTCTGTACCGGGGGTAAAGATTTACAAGTCGACCTGCAGTCGCAGTTGTGGCTTTGGCGTGGATTTTACACAATAAATCTTTTAAACCTCCACAGCGTTTCATTCGCCAAGTTCTAAGTACTAAGATCGCGAACCTATTACTACATAAAAAAGAATAAGAAACGCAACACAACGTATCATACGGAGGGTCCGACACATTACAGTAGGGTACATATAAATATGATTTACCTTCTTTAATTTTCATGCTGTAATCGCGTAGAAAATCGTATTATCTGTTAATAATAAAAAAACGTTTATCATAAACGCAGCTTGAAGCCCATCAACACCTGGCCACTCTACTCCTATAAAGACACTATAGGTAAAACACGTGGTTGATAGTTTCAAAATCTACCGTTAGAAGCCGCTAGAGTACTTCTTTCAACTTTAAAATTTGAAATCATGAGCTTACAGAGAATCAATCGATCAGACTTTAATCTTTTGTTTCTTTTCAAATCATTGCTAACGCAATAAGCAACACAGATAAACGATAATTGATTTGTTGGAGGAAAATAAGAAATCTGTATGATAATTTGATACTGCAAATAAAGAGGACGCTAATTAAATTATGTCAAATTATTAAATTCAAACTATATTCAGTAGTAATATTAAACCGTAAAACTAAATGGGCTATCTAATATAAACTATAATTTTACTTTTTCTTTTCTTTTGAATTTTGACACATAAAAGTACTACGCAGTGGAGTAACTACGTTCTTTATCAAGTAATTTACTTGATTGCTTTGCTATATAAATTTTCAAATGCAATTATTACTGTTGCCTAATAGAGAGTGTGTATTACTTAAACTTTTTTACGCGTGCAACTGTAGATATCGTAAAATTGTAACGCTATTTAAAAAACTACTAATTTTTACATACAAGCACCTAAGGTTCACATACATAGTGAGATTCGAACCCACGTTCTTTATTTCATTTAACCTTAAATCTCCATTAATTATTAAAATGCGAAATATTTTGAACAGGATTGAAATTTTGAAAACTAAATTCCGCAATGAAATATATTATAAAGGAAATGGAAATCTCAATTGAACTATCAACGGGTGATTTTTACAAGTATCTGGTGTGAACGCGTCATGGATGTTCTACAAAAGCTAATTATTATTGCTACAGTCCTTATGACCAATTAGTTAATGTACGTCATCGAAATATTTCATGACGTCACGACTTTGAGCGCCTCCTTGAAGATTTAAACGATTTAAAAACGTTATAACCCTACTTTTGTAATGTACCAAACCAACGTAAACACGTCTGTTAAAAATTTACTTAAGTAGAATATAAACGTGTCCAAAGTGTTACCAAACTTACAAAAATTATGTTATGAAATATAACGCGATATGTGTATTATTTATGAGAATCTATAGACTTTATGATTATATTTGATTGTCTAATTTTACAAAAGTAAAATAATAATTTGTCCAGTTGCAGTATTCAGTAATTACATCTTCAATTCTTTTTCGTGAAGTATTGGTAACGGCCATCATTGATCATGTGATCAACGACATTACCTGATTCGCCAAAAGGATTTTAACCTGCTTTCTAATCTAGTATTTTTCAGTACTTCTATTAACTCCTGAAATAATCAGCTAATATGCTTCGTTTCAGATTGGGTATATCTGCTTTACACATTAAAAATTCACAAGCAAATACAAACTGAATTCTAGAATTTACATTAAACATGTTACTTTAAATGTTAATTTAAAAATAGGTTACACAAAGGGGAAAGAGACAGAATTTGATAGTACATTACGATATAATAAATGTAAAGGCAAATGTACGATTACTGAAAAAAAAAACAATGAAAAATAGTGAAGCACTCTAAAATTAACTAACACTCCCCTAATTTAGTATGCCAATAATAGATTTATTCCCATTTTTGTAAAACACATTTCCAAAACATTCGAAAGCAATGTATACGTAATGTAACAAAACAAAAACTTCCTGTTTAATCAGAAGATATGTGATCTTGATTTTTTCATTGGAACACCCTGTATCTTTTAAGTAAATTCGATTGCATTAATTTGTCTATTTAAAAACTAGAATACCATTGTCGACCTAAGTTAATAATAAGCGAGATATTTTTTTTAAATAACTTATGCTGTAATTGAATATGATTGTTCAAATGCTAATATCTCACATATTATTAATTTTAGCCAGATAGCAAAAATGTGTTTATAAACCGAGTTAGCCTAAAAACATGCGGTGTAGAACTGAAGAAAATTACGCTATTGATTCTTCCGTTTAAACCGGAAGGCCGCCATCTTGTTTTGTTTTGCCCAAAATACTCGTTCTCTAAATCTAAATTACTTTTACTAAAACATATTTTTTCTGTGGCTAACAATAGCCGAGCAAATCAACTTGCCCTGAATTTAAAAGCAACCTGTATATTATTTATACAAATCCAGGAATAAATCCACCTCGTGTGAAAATTCTGATAATTGAAATAATAAACCGTTTCTTGATTTACTTCGTTATAATTTATATTAATTAACGAGTAAATATAATATCATTCATTTCAGAAGCTATTAATATTATGTTTACTTATTAATTTGAAATAATTCAACGAATAACTACTTTTTTTTCAACTTTTTCCGGAAGGTCCTGATTATTAATTATTTACAGAAAATATTTCGTTGGTCTTATATCAAAAAAACAGTTCGAATTGTCACAAAAAGTTATAACTATATTATTTTTCTTTTGTTAACTGAATTTCAAAAAAAGTTTGCAATGACATTCTACAGAACTCGGTGTTTTAATCAATATGTAATTATAATATTATTAATAATTTCAACAGTTTTTTTTTTCATTTGTTAGCTCAATACGAATTTATGCATGTTTAAGTCCCAAGAACAAATAAAACTTGATATTAAATATTATTTAATTTATTTAGCAATTAACACGAATTTCA
>JABXWE010039265.1:0-13021 GCA_014611495.1 Limonius californicus
ATATATATATATATATATATATACAAGGTGTGTTCAGTTGAAACCCATCTTTGCTTTACACAAAATTTCTTCAACTATTTAATTACAAAATAATTATCGTTACAGTTAAGGGACCTATCTTTGTGGCTGCTGATTGAAGAAGTCTTCCACAGCTATCTGCACTTCTGCGTCAGACTCAAAATGTTTAACGCCTTTTTCAGCCATCCAAAAGTATGGAAAATGCAAGGCGATAGATCCGGACTATAGGGTGGATGCTCTAAAACCCTCCATTTCTTTCGTTGAAGATTTTCTTTTACCACATTAGCAACACAAGGCCTAGCATTGTTGTGCAGCAAAATGACCCCACGCATAAGTTTTCCTGGACGTTTCCGTCTTACTGTTTGATGAAGCTTGTTCAAAGTTTCATTGTTCAGATTAGCATTGATATTTACTCCAGGTTCCTTAAACTCTATGAAGAAGGGTCCTTCATGGTCGAAAAAAAATGTTAACATTACCTCGCCTGCGGAAGGTTGTGTTGCAGAGATAAATCCATCCGCAAGCATTTTTGTTCATTAGACAAGAGACGAGGAATCCGTTGCGAACAAACTTTGCTGTAACCCAGATTACGAACAATATTATGGGCAGTTCCTGCACTTGCACCAACCATTTCTGAAATGTTTCTAATTGAAATTCGACGATTTTCTCTAATAAGGCCTTCCACATATGCCATATTGTTTTCTGTTAATGGAGTACACCGTGCACCTGGTCGCGGCTCATCCACAGTTCCCTCTTTTCCATTCTTAAATTTTCGGCCCCATTCCTCCACAGTTGGGTACGCAATACATGCATTTCCATATACTGCATGATTCTGCCATGGCTGCACGTCCTCAGCGCTTAAAAATTGTAGGACCGCGCGGTGATCAAACTTGGACGGATTTTCAACAATAAACGTCACTTCAAAATCGAAGTTTTAAAAGTCAGAATCAAATTCAAACGCCAGAAACTTATTAATGTGTTGCATACAAACACTACTAATATTAACAAACGTTATTTTAATTATTGCTATTGTTTTGAAGGCTAAGTTGATCAAAGATGAGTTTCAGTTGAACAAACCTCGTATATATATAACATAACTCAAATTTATACAGCTTTGGCAATTTACGTTTAAGCATATTCTCCAAACAAATTAAAATATTAAGCAGCTGCAATTATTTGCGAAAATAAAAATATTTAAAACAAATTGTTTTTGTGCTCCAGTTTGATAAACATGCTGTCACTAGTAATCAATAAAACATAGCGAAATATATTGAGGGTATAAAGCGGGCCGCACAAAAAAATCAGTTACACTAACATCATTATAATATGCACGCCCAAAAGGGAGAAGATAAAAGGAGGCAGAAACACCTTAAAAAACACAAGCACAAAAGCGATGTTATTGCA
Organism: Limonius californicus; assembly: GCA_014611495.1. NCBI lineage: Eukaryota > Metazoa > Arthropoda > Insecta > Coleoptera > Elateridae > Limonius > Limonius californicus. The sequence goes on from JABXWE010039265.1 coordinate 1,420, forward strand.
AGATGTTATTGGCAAATTTATTGGGAGCAAAGCCTCACCATACCAACTTATGAATTCAACACCGAGCTAATAAAACGAGCCTAAAGGGCGCACTTAATCTCGCTGCAAACACCGAGGTCTCATGTAGGATTAGTTTTAAAAAATCCATTGTGGCCACACAATGGAGCGGTTTGTTGTGTACGATAAATAGATACAAGCATAAAGGGATGTTTTTCCAGCGTGTTATGCGCGGGGATTTATTTTTTGCCCTGCGAATCGTTTAAAATAATACCGCTGCCTTTTTGTGCCCATTTTTCGGCCTTTGTGGAACGTGTTTTCGTTTGCTTTGTGTTTTCTTCGTTGCCGTAAAGGAATAAACATTGTGTCAGATTGGACACTAATTTGCTCATACATTCCTGGAATGCGGGAAGGTTAAAAAATGTGGGAAATGTTCAAACATGCGTGTTTCACAAAATTTAAATTGAGAAAAAATATTTACTATTATTTATTATACGAATGAAAGGAAAGCAAATCATTATTTTGATTGAAAATTATATTTTTGATAAAGAAACTGAAGGAAAAGAATGAGATCAAATATATAAGAAGTGGAGAAATTGTCAGATACAGGAAGGAAAATGGAAGGCAGGGAAAATCACAGACATAAAACAAACCCTAATTTTAGTCCGAAAATGTTGATCAAAAATCAACAACAGGTATGAATGCTGGAGAGATAGAAAACAAAGAAAAATTGCGAATGAAAGGTAAACCAATGAGATAATAAGAAGGGGAGAAGAAGGGAGAAGGAAGAGAAATATTAAAAATAAATAGAAATATAAAGGAAAAGAGCAAGACAAAATGTGGCAAAGAGCAGAGCAAGAAAACGAACCAGTAGAGTGGAGATAGCAATGGAAGGAACCTCTAAAAAGGTTGAGAATTAGAATAATTAAAGTATCTAATAATAACAATAAAATATTATTTTACAAAACAGGGAATATTGAAAAATGGAAGGTGATACACAAATCTATATAGTAAAGATGAGATAGATAAATAAAGACAGAAACGACACAAACTCTAATTTTTTTTCGGAGTATTTGTGGAAGAATGCGTCACAAATATTAACGGAAAATGAATTGAATGGAATTAAAGAGAAAGCGGGAATACTACGGATAATAAACACAATCACAAAGAGGAGCTAAAAAATCACAGGACAGGGATAGTATTACAAGTACGGCAGATAGCAAGTACAATGGGGGAGATAGATTGGTTGGTAAAATATAGACAAAGAATACAGAAAACAAAAATTACGAAGAGTGTGGAACAGAAAAACGAAAAACTAAAAATACTTCTCCCTTTTTCGCTTTTATTAGAGAACGATATAATCTGATTTTCTTTTTCATTAAAAACATTTTAGAAATAGAAAGGGGAACTGAAGAGCAACAACAGAGGCCGAGAATAATAAAAACAATAGTATTTTTTGAGCCATAGAAACAATATTTCTGTAGATGAAATGCAATGATTCAACTCGCAGGCTACTGCTACTATTTCTCGGGCTATACCGATATTGCAAGCGCACAGTCTAAGTTTAGAATGGGCTCCGTCCCCACTTAAGACACCTTATTAGCGAGCAGTCTGCGGTTAAGGTTCGAGCTAGGTTCGTCAAGCTGTCCTTTTTGACAAGAACCATTCTTCCAGATATTCTTGAAATAAATCTAGAATAAGTTAGTTTAAACTAAAACTTAGAAGAGTTAAATTCATATGGTTATGTTTAATTAACTAAATACAGCTTTATTCAAACGTGGATAATGCAATATGACCAACAAAATGTTGTATAAGTTATGCCTGTAGAAAACAGAACATACTTAAACGATATAGTTATTAATTATAGTTTCGTTGCTGCAAATTCAAATTGCTCTAGACCAGAACACGAAATATTTGTTTCTGTATGAATATTATAACATCTACACGAGTTGCGATCATCAAATAAGATTCCTAAAGTCTTCCAATCTGATGAAAATTCAATGTTTTATTTGCTTGACAAACCGAAATGGTTAAGTTTTTTCGTTATGTTTGATATTTAACGATATAGCAGCAAGCATAAGACCGGTTGCTATCACTAAGTTGATATTTTTGTTCTGAATCAAAAAAGCAATATTCAGTCTAAAAAGAAGTTCAGAAATTACTGCACAATACATTTAAATGGATATAATACATACTCTATCGTTTCATGCATATTAAAATTTCATTTTCAGAAAGTAAAACATTAAGAAGAAGAATTTCACAGTGTTTGCAAGATTTAAAGGTTATGCTATAAGCACTTAGATGTAAAAGATTAGGATAAAAGGGGTATCTATCTGTCCGTAAAGGTTGTTAATCGCCGTTTCAGGTTATAATGGAATATAATTTTTAGTGACTGTAGTAAATATGTCAATATTACAATTTACTTTCGGCTTAGACTGCGTCGTTACCCAGCATTATCAGGTAAGCACCGACCTGTACCTTGTTTGCCTCTACAAGCATTTGCTCTAGAAGTTTGAGCAATATTTGTTCGTAGGCCCTGCCTGCCTAAACAGGACCGTGTGCTTAGATTATTTAAACCTTGAGGCGGACACGGACAGAGTGAATAGAACACCAGTGCTTTATTCACTCTGAAGATGCAAGATGCAATGTCTTGCGAAACGTTAGTTTGTATGGGTTCATAAACAGCTAACAGGCATAGGCCGATTAAGTATTATTGTCCTGGCAAACAAAATAGATCAAGATCAAATCCTTGTCCGCCCCGAGGTTTGAATAATCTAAGCACACGGCCCTGTTTAGGCAGGCAGGGTCTACGAAGAAATATGGCTCAAACTTCTAGAGCAAATGCTTGTAAAGGCAGACAAGCTACAGGTCGTTCCTTACCCGATAATGTTGGGTGTAGTTCCCAAATGACGACGCGGTCTAAGCCGAAAGTAAATTGTAATATTGACAGTTCGAGAAACCGCGAAAGACTCAAAGAATATATTGTAGTAAACATACTTTAATATAAAAAACCCGTATGGTAGATGCACTGTGCATTGTCTTAAACCTATCCAGCTATTCTACTCAATTCTCTATTGAGCATGAGTACTATTATTGTTTATGATATGAAGCAAAAACTCCAATGTGGTGATAGCTAGACACCTTTACAACAGCTCTATTTATGAATCTTCTTGAAAGAACTTCTATACAATCTATCAACGATTGTCGAGCAATTCAAATGTAAATTTTCATGCAATGTGAAAACAGATATTGGAAAATGTGTAGCCAGATTGTAGTCTGTGTGGATGTTATGGTGGGCATTTAGAGGTAAATATATTGTGTTCAAACCTAAAAAAGAGGTAACTGTAGCAACTAAAACAACTATATAAAAATGTATAAGCTGCATGGTATAAGTAAAATCATATGTATGTTTTGCTTTTTACACAATTATGTTTTTCGTAGTGTATAGAAAAACTAGAAAACGTAAGGACGTATACGAAGAATGTACAGATTTAAACAGGAATGTATAAATTAAACCCTATCTGAAGAAAATTCCAAAAATTAAATTATTTAACGGTTGGCCGTGACTCTTGTTAACATATCCATGGCTTGCTTGCTTGCTTTGAAAGAGCGAGATCTAGGACGCAGTTTTCTAAGCATCTCTATGCACTTAGGCCATTTGGCCCATTGTACACCCTAACTATGAATTTTGCCTATCTGGGGTAATTCCAATTCCAGTAGTGATTTTTAACGTGTCACACATCGCAGTGGCACGGGACCTACGGCTTTACTTCTTATCCGATAGAAGGCGCATTTTCAGATTTTTCCCCGCTAGAAAAATCTCACCGACCTCAGCCTCAGGTTCGATCCCGCGTTCCTCGGATCTAAAGGCAAATGCGCTAACCACTAGACCACCGAGGCCGGCTACATATCCATGGCAATTGTTTCGCTGTATTATTTTTACAGTAACAGTTACGATGTCGAATAGTTCTGATCATTGTAGCACGCGCGGAACAGTTCCCTACATTTAAATTTCTTAAGAATAAAATTGTAAATTCAAATGAAATTCTTACAAGACTTCAAAAATAATATGGCGATCAATGTTCTTCTAAAAGTCGGGTGTTTGAGTGTCGAAATCTTTTAGTCTCGAGTCTCGTGTACAACGAGCTGCAACTTCGGTTAATCGTTAAAATGAAGAAAATGTTAAACCCTCACTCAGCAAGACAGGCGAGTAACAGTTCTTCAACATTTTCAGAAATTTACAAATTAGTGTCAGAAGTATTGAACACATCTTAAAAAACAAGCTAAAGTATCTTAAGGTGAGTGCCAGGTGGATTCCGCGCTTGTTGACCGAAGAATACAAGTTTAATCGTTTGCAAATAGCTTCTTCTTTACTGCAGCGATATGAGAGAGGAGGAGATTAATTTTTGGACTCAACTGTGATATCTGATGAAACTTGGGTACATTATTAATCAGAACATGCAAGCATCTAGTGCTGTCCCACCATATCTCTAAAGCCAAAGTAAGCAAAAATTGTGTTGTCAATGGTAAAAAAACATTTTGTAAGATTCTCAACAAGTGCTCTTTGTTGATTTTATTATATAACGTCGTATAATTAATGCACACTATTATTCGACATTTTTGCGATAAAGTTAAGCAGGTGATCTGGAACAAACAGAAGATAAGACAAAGTTCTGTTTGCTTTCTCCACGACAATGCTTGCCCTCACACAGCTGCAAGAACAATTATAACCATAAACAAACTTCAGTGAGGTCTTCTTGAAGGATGAGCATACAGTCCTCTCCCTCCCCTCTTCGAGTTTAATTTGTTTGGCCCACTAAAAAATGGTTGGCTGGGGAACTATTTAAGTGAAATACCAACTTTATAAAAACTATTCAAGAATCAATCCGCATGTAACCCAAAGACATCTATCAGGAAAATATTAGAAAGCTTCCAGGTCTGTGGCACAAGTGCATCGCTAGACGGGGGGGGGGGCTACATCGATACGTAATATAGTTTTCATGGTTGTAATACTGTACACCCTTGTTTTTAAATAAATTCCTGGTTAAATTTGAACACCCCTCATATTATGGAAAATTCAAGGAGCTTCCTTTATCAATTTAGCTAAACTTATAAAACATGACCTGATTTTCCTTATACAGGGTGTTAAAATTGCATGGACAAACTTCTAGGGCTTAAAGTATAGATGAAAACAAACATTTTTTGTTAATAAATGTATGGTCAAAAGTGTTTCCTTTCAGGGATAGAGCTTGTCAAAGATTCTTTAAGAAGCGCCTAAATGTAGGCATCTCAATTTACTAACTACTATTTGTTTCCATAACGACTTAATTTGAATTTGAAAAGTGGGAAAGAGGTCTTTATTTATCCTGTATTAATTCTCTTGTTATGGAAACAAATAGTAGGAAGTAAATTGAGTTGCCTACATTTAGGCGCTTCTTAAAGAATCTTTGTGGAGCTCTATCCCTGAAAGGAAACACTTTTGACCATACATTTATTAACAAAAAATGTTTTTTTTTTCATGTGTACTTTAAGCCCTAGAAGTTTGTCCCTGCAATTCAATAATAGCCTGTATAATCTTCAAATCATGGTATCCTATCAGAGTCCCTTTCTCCCCAATTCCATGGTTTATAATATGGTCTTGGACAAAAAAGAAAATTAGTATTTCTTTCAATTTTTGTTTTTGACGTAATCCACAGCATCTTTTGGAATTCTTACTACAATAAAATAAACTTGATCGGATTTTCAGAAAACAATATTTTCATTTTACTGTAGTTGATTCTTTGTACTTAATGTTTTATAAATTGGTCATAATCCAGAGAAAACTGAAACAGCTGAGTCTGTTTAAACGGCAACATTCCGTACCATATCAGTGCATGCGTTAAACTATTGTAAATAAAACAAAGTTTAAAATTTCCGAGTCAAAAAAATGGACGGGAAAAAGTCGTCCGGACGAAATTTTTCAGCATTTCAGCGATATAACCTCCGGGTCTCCGTATGTAAATGGGCGCTTAATGCGCCCTTCTCTATTTTTTCTGATTTATACGACATCTCACCATAGAAATGGCATAAAATAAAATCCGAATATTCCTCTAAAGTCAATTTATTCCTGAATTTAGCATTCGGAACGCGCCGTTTGAATTAATACGTGTAAATGCGCCGCATGTTTTTTCGACAGGCCTCCGAAAAGATTTAGTTTCGGCTCAAAGGAAAGTGGCCCGTATGGCCTGAGACATACGGGTGGATACTGTAAGGGTAGCTAAGTGCCGCACCAGCTGACGCCGTTCAAATCAACCCCTTGTAGTCCTGGTCTGGATTTTCGACGAGCGGTTCGTCTTATGAATACTCGGCCTGTTTATGCGTTCATACGGCCCACCTAGACGTTACTTATCCAAAATGTTGCAACCGTGGGCTGATACTTTCTTGGCCGCAAAAAATAAATCAACTGTTTTTGCACAATTTTTTGCCCACTCAAACGTGGATTCGGCTCGTAGGTGATTTATTAATTTACAGAGTCGGCGAATCATTTTCAAAAAGAGGAAGTTCGCCAGCCTCATAAGCATGGAGCTTCAGTTTTCGGCCCAGAAATAAAGAAATAAGTGCTTTAACATAAAAGCTAACCTCGTATTTCTGCGTGTAGATAAATTTTTTCCATGTCACTATCCATTTCATATAACTGTATACATTTTATTTGGCAAAAACCGTTTGCATTGACGGGAATTTAGAGTTCTAGAATGTAATGCAAAGGGATCAAGTATTAGTTGTTTAGTATTTGTGGTTCAATAAAAATGGAATAGTTGGAACAGTTTCTTGTTGCAGTTTAATTTTGTATAGAAATCTAAAAATAGACTAAGTAGTTGGCAGTCGAACATTTTAATATAGATTCTGGGCCTTATGTAACCTTGCTATTCTCGGGGTTGGTACTGTAAATATTTTGTACACCGTGGACAAGGTCTAAAAGGTCTGTTGTGTAATTTGTTGTTCATTTGAAGATGTCGTAGAGGAATGTGTTATCAAGGAGTTTTTTCTATATTAATTATAATTCCAGTTCTAGAATGTCCAGAGACAGATTGAACTATAAATGAAAAAAATCCATATAAAAAGTTACTACCCATACAATATAGTTATTTTAGATATTGTTCTGGGCTGACTAGATGGCATGAAGGGGTTGAAGAAAGAGGATTTCACTTCCTAGAAAAGAACGTTAACAGTTTACAAACTAGCAGCGTATACTTAGCTTTGAAGACATTTATTAATATATCCGGGGTGACTAAACATAACTATTAAACTTTTACTTGTATTTTGATATGGTTCAATCATTCAAATCCAATCTCACTGTTGTTATTATGACGTTTATATTATTGCTATAATTTAGTGCAGCGTATTCTCAATGCGGAAGAAATGTTTTTATGCTGAATACTAATGCAGGAATCCCGGTGTCAAGTAGGCGAATTTTCTCAGACGATCGCAGTAAGCCACATTTCTGCCTCATGCCATCTCATCAGCCGGTTACAATAGTGTAAATATATCAACATTGGTCTATGGAAGCGGGAAAATGCGTAAAAGGCGTCCAAAAAACTGAAAATTGGACCTTACATACCATAAATTTGTTTTATTACATCGTGCAGGGAAAGTAGAAGCAAAAAACCTGAAAGAATGTCCTTACCTAAAATATAAAAACCAAATAATCGAAGACGCATGCAGCAAACTATGAGAAACGGAAAAAGGAAGTTTCTAACCTGAAATAACGGTGAGTTGCGACAAACCAGCCAATGAAAACTGAGGAGTAGATAGAGTGTAAACAGTATCAAAAGAAATCGTTGTTATTGTATAACTGGGCTTAAATTTGAGATAAAAAAGAACCGATTCTCCCATGTTTCAGTAACCACTGAGAAACTACAGGCAAACTGTACTGTTACTGAAACTACTTCACTGTCACGCAGAAGTGTAATTTCTGAACTATTACTTCTATTACTCTAGTCTAAGAAATCCTACAAATCAATATAACACCTCCTCATCCTTTTTGGTATTTATTAAACCTCTTTCGGACTAATTTTATTAAGTTTAAGCCCAGTACAACTGGAATAAAACGAAAAACAAACGAAACATATCAATTAAAACAAAAATAACAAGTTGGTTTTATATTGAACTCGAAGAAGTAGGGCAAGAGGCAAGCTCTGTTTACCAACACTTAAAAAGGGATGATGTCTAATGATATGTAAAACATATTTTGAATTTCACTCTTACGATGGTTCCTTAATACCTACGTTAGAAAAAAAGCGTGGGTTTTAAATTAAGACTTTTAAAAGTTAAGTAAATAAAATCTATTCAAAATATTCAATTTAGTATAAACGTCTTACACGCCTACATTTCGGTATAGTAAATTTCTAGCCAAACCTACTATTAAATTAAAGTATATATAATTCAATAGCAAGTTCATTTTAGACCCCATGCATTATCCAGTAAAGTAACTTTCAAAGTCAAAAATTGACGTAATTGTAGTATTTCTACGAGGATTTGCAATATTCCAGGACTGGCACAACAAAAAGAACAAATTTCTGTAACATAAACGATATTTAACATTTATTCAAAGTAATCTCCAATTATTTTATTCTAACGTTCAAAACGTTTTTGAAAATAGTCGGCAAAGGCGTCCGAAGAAACTGCTTTCAATTGGTCAGTTACATTTCTTTTAATATCTGTATCGTTTTCGTTTGAGAACAGTTTTCACTTTAGGAAAGCGAAATAGTCTGCTGGTGCCATGCCAGGTAAACAAAGTTTGTGATTGATCTCAACAATGAGAAACGACTTCACAATCAGTGCAGAATAAGCAGGAACATTGGGATGCAATCAATAACTGTTCTTTTCACGAAACTACGGCCGCACTCGATAAATGCACTGCTGTAATATCTTCAGCTATTCAATGTAAAACACACTGTTTACTGTTTGTCTTTCAGGAACAAATTTTTTATAGATCACACCTTGCTTATGCGAAATGGAATCGGCATTGTTTTTATTATAGATTTTTTCCAAAGAAAATTTTTGGTCCTGGTGAAGGTTTTTCAATCCACTACATGCTTCGGCGTAGTGTCTCAGGATCCTCCTCAAGCAGCCACAGTGAAAATGCAGTTAAGAAATTTACATTGTCGCGATAATTCTGAATGAAATCAGCGTACAATGAAACTCTTCTCTGTTTTGACTCATTTGTAAGAATGTACGGTACGAAAAATGCACAGATCTCCTTATTTCCTAAATCTTTATGTACAATTTGTCGAATGGTCTCCTTATTGATGTTCAACTTATCTACCATCAGTTGGAGAGTTATTCAACGATTTTTAGCTACAATTTCACGAACTTTTGCGGTCAAATTTGCATTTTGAGAGAACAACGTATGCCCGGTTCTAGCGTTCTTCTTGGCCATCTTCACGTCCATTTTGAAATCGTTTACGCCGTTCACACAGACTAGCAAAACTTGAAGTGTGATCACTGTACACAGTTTTCAACATGTTATGCTGGAATTTTCTCCATTTTACTGTAACATTTAATTTTCACTAGTTGCTCCATAACAAATTACAGAAATAATATGTACGTCCTAGCTTTCTGCGCACAGCTGTTCGATCGTCGGTAGGCCATCTTTTATCAATAAAACTAAAAGTTTACTTCCACCGAGGCTCCAGTCCGGGAATTAGATAGCCAAACCTCGTATGCTAGTTTTTAAAATAAAACAGAATACAGACGGAAAAAGGAAATATAAATATCAAAACGTTAATTATGTTAGGGATTTGAAGGGGATTCACAGATAGAATGCTTTATAATTTCGCTAATAATAATAAACGGAAATCTTTGAGCTTTCATGCATCATGTGTTAAATATAGTTTAGTTTATTTGTGAACGTTGTCGATAAAGGAGGAGGGGGACAGAAACGTAAACCAGGTGAAAACACATCTTCCAGATTGTACTTTCATGACCATTTCAAAATAACTACCTAGGGTTACCAATTAAAACTCTAAAATAAAAGTAAATAATAACTAACCCCCCCCCCCCATTTATCTGAGTAAACAGAATCTTATACCAAAACTGGAATAGGGTTACATATAATCTTTACCTGTTTCAACTTTAAATATAAAGATAAAATTAAAATTTAGTTTGAATTACAAATTTGTAGAAGCCCTGAAAATAGCATTCGTTTATTAAAATAAGGGGGGGGGGGTAAGAACCATAAATTACAATCCTTCATCTCAGTTGTAAGCATCTAAACTGGCTACTAAACTTTTACTTGTAAGTTAACAGTATCTAGGAAACCACGAATATCAAGTTTGGAGGGGGGAATTTTTGATAATGGAATTTTGTTAAACTACCCTCCTGGGGGGGGGGGGGGTTAAAACTTGTGTTCAGGTCGAAGATCAACGATGTTAGAACAAAACGAAACACAGGCCGAAAATGTTAATTAGAACGAAGACCAAGCCGTTAACAAAGATAAAAATTAAAGTGTAAACACCACAAAAAAAAATATAAAATACTAATTTAACTGGAAGGGGGTGGGTTAGCTATAAGTTTATATTCTTAAGTATAGTATCTAAAATATTTTGCTGAAATGTTAGTTAAGACGAAAACATTTAAAAAAGCCGAAAATAAATCTGTATCCCCGAATGACCCCCCCCCCTCTTTTGGAATATTAATATTATCGTTATTCCTTTGTCCGGAATTAGATCCAAGCTAGTACAAGGCAAATTAAAAAGAGAAAATGTTATATGGGACCAATAGGAGGTGATTTTTTATAAATCAAAGTAAAAGATTAGATAATAAAACTTGTTTGTTAAACTAAACGAGAAGGGGGTTAGCATACATACAAACCTCTTTTATTTTAACATCTACAGTAATTATTAAATACCTAGGTTACAAAATAAGAGTGTTGTATTATTGTATTAAGACAAAATTAAATAAAGTCAATTACCAAAATTAGAACGCGAGAGGTGGATCTGCAATCTAGAACCAAGGAATCATCTACTTAAAACTGTAGAAACAGACAAAGCGGTGAGTATAACCTCAAAAACTCTACATAGATAATTAGAAACAAAGAACTTTAATAAATGGAAAGCCTAAAAAATATTATTTAAAAAGTGAGAGATTCAAAAATAAACTAACTATCACTCACAACACGAGTTAAGAATTATTGCAAAGATTAATTTATTTCATAGATAGTATTTTAAAATGGAATTTACGTCGTTCGGATTTGACGTTAAACCGTAGGTCCCCCGTGTTTCTACCTTAGCGCTGAGGAGAAACACGTGGCAGAGAAGGGGCTGGTGCCCAGCAGTCGGACGAACAAGCTGTCAATGATGATTTTAAATAATAGGGAAGTATATGCAGATACATATTATCTTTTCAAAATATAATTTATAAACGTCCTGTATAATCCAAAATAAATAAGTCATTGTAAATTTATTTCTGTTTAATGTATTTCTATACGTTTTATTTTGATACAGTTATTCGAAGAGATATGAAAAATAAAATTATTATCTAAAAGTATATTAAGAATTTGAATTTAAATTTCATACAAACGCCATGTGTTTACTTTTATATATATATATATATATATATATATATA
>JABXWE010039269.1:0-23488 GCA_014611495.1 Limonius californicus
GTTTAACATAACTACATAAATTCCTTATACACCTCTCTATACACACAATATAATACAAATACAATCATAATATCAAAATTAAACATAAATAAATGTAGTAATACCCATCGTCACAAATATAAATTCTCAATAATAACATTTTTAAGTTTCAGGGCTCCTTCACACCCATAAAAACAACTAAAACAACTTCCTTCATCACACTACGATGTCATAACTAGTTTCACATAGGAATGTCTTGTCACCAAAACACTTTAAACACTTATGATGCCATAACGAAGCATTTCCGAAGACACCAGATACCTAATTCTCTTATTAAGTATGCATTTACCATTATTAGTCGAAATAATCTTATAAACATCTTTCTTTACATGTTGAATAAACTAATTATAATCAATTTCAGGTACAAACAACCTCCTATCATGAAAATAATATCCTTTTTAATATTCGTACACCATTACGAAGCCAAAAATATCATGTAGTCATAGTTATTTTATAAGACTAACATAGTTTAAGTCATTATTTATAATACTAACATTAAAGAGTAAATAACATAGCAATATATATATATATATATATTCTTCCTTAATCTAAGTAACTTGTGGAACGTTCTTTTAAGTAAGGCGCAGTTAAAAAGTAAATTGAATCACCTACAGGATTTATGTTATTCAAAGTATAAACGATGACGCCATCAGATGAAATCCTGGAACTAAAAACGGATTGATGATAATTCCGTATTAATATGTGAAAAGTTGTTATTCAGGTAATATTTTAAAAGATACACGTCTGTTGCTCTAAAATCAGTCTTTTATATCCTGTGTCATTCTCATTGTCATTGTAAGATTTGGGAGGGTGAGTTACTTTACGTGCACTTAGGCCAGCTAGGTGGGCCCATTGTTCTGCCTCCCCAGCAGCTCTCCAATTTGGGCATCACCCAAGCCATCCAATCCTTTGGGTGTACTTGAGGACATCCGCAACTGGGGTGTTGCTGATTTCGGCCATATCAGGCCAAAAGTCTGCCCTCTGATTGTTGCGAGAGCTGGACAGTGACACAGGACGTGTCTGCCGTCTCGTTATTCTCGTTGCATCCTCGACAGTTTTCTGCCACTCTTTAAAACTGCTAAATCGTTGAACGACCTGATGGCATACACAACGTCACTATGAACAGTACTTCTCAGTTTAAGTTGAAGTTAACTTTCATAATTGAAATCAGTGTTTTTAATTGTTTTAGTTTTATAATTTTATTAACAAATATATAAGGCGTGTCAAAATATAACTTAGGAACTTTCTAAATTTTGGAGTAAAATCCTGACCTGCCATTATTCTCTTGATCTAACGTAACAGGAACACAATCGTGCAGTGTATATCCTAATTTTCTTCCACAGATGAAGTTCCGTACTATTCTTATACATTCTGATGTACATGAAATTCCTCATTGTCTAATGGAAACGTTTAGGTCTCGCTTGTACCAGCGGAAAACATGACGCACGCGGAAGGGATACAGAATGAATAAATAAATTTGCCTACGGGAGTTTGATTGTACAAGTACTTATTTCTTTATTTTATATAGAACCAAAAGTTATGGGGTTATAACTGATTACTAGTTGATTAGTGTTACCTTTTATATTTTGAGATAGTCTACAAAATGGCTTTGCGTACGTTTTTTAGTATAGCGGTATATTTTTCCATTTAAAAATATTTGCATGAATCTTGTTCTCGGTCACAATTGCTATTTTTTCGTATACATTTATTAATCTGTCCCAAATACTCATTCAATGGATTCAGTCTGTAGTCGTTATGCGATACTGGTGTATCTAACGTAACATGAACACAATTGTACAGTGTATAACCGATTTTTCTTCCTAGGATCATGATCTGATACATCGAAATACATATCAATTTGCGTCTATGTAGTAGAAACGTGTAAGGCTAGCTTGTATTGGCGTGAAGTTTGTGAAACGAAAAAGTTGAGACACGCGGAAGGGATGCGGAACTAATATATAAACATTTACCTGCACGAGTACTTATCTTTTTATTTTAAATCGAACCAAAATTTATGGGGCTATAACCAATTGCTAGTTGACTAATGTTAGCTTTTGAAGAAGGTTTCGTGTGCGTGTTCCTGTTTATGAATATTATTCTGAATCATATTATGGTTTACTTTTGTTAAGCTAAAATAAAACTGCTATTGTTATTTACACATGCTTATAAATTTCCTGGAAATAATCCTTGAGATTCAGTGGATTCATTCCAACGTAAAGCATACAAAGGCTTAGATACTTTGAAAAATAAATACACTTGCTCACCGAGTTCCACTTGGAGAACCACTTACCTTTCGAATCCCTAAGGGATGCTTGCTGTGGATGGCTTCTAAACATTCCGTCGCCCTTTACAACGCCTAATAAAATTAGCTTTAACAGGTCTGTCAACAAACCATCCTGTCAACAAACTGACAAGACTTGAATAACCCAGTTAACACTAAACTCATTATAGCGGCGATAAATATTGACCAGCTCTGACTATTGTTTCATGAAAATTTTATTATCCATTTGAGAATCTGTCTATTTCTGTTAAAGGATTTCCTTGAGACTTTAACGTTTGGTCTTGTTTAATAGGTCCTGGTATGCGCTCTAAATATATTTTACTAGAAAATGTAGGTTAAAGTATCGATAAATCACCACATGCATACATAAATTGCGCAGACATTTTTCTCTGAATTTTAGGTGACGATAAAATTTATTATGGTCGTAAAAAGGCACCAACGCGTGCATAATAAAAACATGTGCTTAGTGAAGAAGCTGCAGCTTGTACTTGGCCACATCGTTTTGTTTAAAGTACACCCAAAATAGCAATTTAATAACAGGAACCTCAGAAATAGCCGCCTCTGAAAAATAAGTTTATAAATGGCAGCAAAAACCTGATGTTATGGACAGTGGAACGAAAACAAGTTTCATAGATGTGAAGACACTACCAACAAAATGACGATAGTGTTGGGCTCGACCAAACGTGAGGCGTATAAAAAATTATTTAAGATGTATGTGCATTGTGCAGGGTGCCTGCATCAACCAATAGCGGATGCAGGCAGGTGACAAGCAACAATAATGAAACACTGACTTACTGATCTGTTAGCACATATTAGGCAGTTGTACTCGCCGGGGTTCCTCCACTCCCCCTGGGAAACTGAAGCTCATCTACCGGCTAGAATGCTACATGATATGGCCGTAGCTAATCGTAATAATAGATTCATTATTACATTTATGTCTCGTAGAAGAAGCTCTACAACTGGAATGTGTTTAGTGAGACACTCTGTTATTTACAGAAGTTGTGGGGGGCGAGCCCTTTCACTTCCACATGCTGTGAGCAGAGTATAAGTAATTGACCTTTACCCGCGTAAAGCCTGCCGATGCCCTCCTGGCGTTGATGTAACATTCACAATAACAATAATTCAACCATACGAGACCACCTATGCCAGCTGACTAACTCCCGATTGATTGTTAGGTGAAGAATTATTAAACATGACACACAGACTATGTACTTACATGGTTAGGTATATTCAGTGCGTTACTGTTTTCAATAACTACTTACATACATACACCGATCGTGTATAATAACAGCAACAGGCCTCAGAGCACGCAAAACACATACAATAGCAAGTAGATAGTGCGCAACCATTTGTGTAAATACATATAACGCTTGGTGGATACCATAACCCCGCTAGCGCAATATATACACATGCAACGCCAATTGCATCTACTACCTGAGCTTGCTGTTGAAGCCCATATTCATATAATAAACACATATAATAAACACATATAATGGCAATACTAATATAGCACCTCCTCTTAGCATAAAGAATAAACGCATAGCAGTCCGATAGTATATTCGTAAACGCTATTAGGAAGTTATTACGTTAACATATGCAAAGCTAACGCCACAAGACTCTTTGCAAGGGCTCCAGGCACGTAAAACACATATAATAGCCCATTTTCATATAATAAACACAAAATGGTAACAGTATAATCGTACCTCGGCCCAACGTGGAAGACAAACGCATAATAATCAGTTAGTACATTCGCAAATGCTATTAGGAAGTTATTACGTCAAAATATGCAAATCTGACGCCACAGGACTCTTTGCAAGAACTCGGACACGTAAAACACATATAATATCAAGTAGATAGTACGGAACAATTCGTGTAAATACATATAACTCTTCGTTGATACCATTACCTCGCTAGCGCGATATATACACATGCGACGCCACTGCATCTACTACCTGAACTTGCTATTGAAGTCCATTTTCATATAATAAACACATAAAATGGTAACTGTATAATCGTACCTCGCCCCAGCATGGAGGATACACGCATAGCAATCAGTTAGTATATTCGCAAACGCTATTATGAAGTTATTACGTCATAATATGCAAAATATGACGCCACAGGATTCTTTGCAAGGAATCGGGGCACGTAAAACACATATAATATCAAGTAGATAGTACGGAACCCCATTCGTGTAAATACATATACATAACTCTTCGTTATGAACCGGTGGAAGCTTCGTATATATTTGTAAATAATTTGTTGTTGAACTTACATTTAAGTATTACTTACTCATAGTAAACTAAAATCACGGTCTAACAATATGTTAATTAGGTTTATTCAAATGTAATGACAAGTTTAAATTAAGTAGAGGAGCAATGGTATTAGATCTTGAATTGACTTTCAATGTAAGAACAACATTCAACTTGTCAATAACAGAAATGCTCGAGGAAGAATCACAAAATGTGTTCTAGTTTGCTCGAAAGCCATCTATTTAAAAGTTCGTCTTGTGGAGACATTACTTTTATTGATCTCCCGTTGTCTTGAAACTTCGGAGTTTACAACCCGTATAGTGTTAGATATTTACAATTCAAATCTAATCCATCCACATTGTATAACAAATATTTTTACAGGATAGCAAAAATTGTTAATATAAAATGTTTTACGCTTAACCTTAATTATTTACTTATATCTATTGGAATCACAAGAAAACTCCTTAAAAGTCAGCAAACTGTTAACTATAAAAAACAATTCAATTAAGCAGCATCTTTTTCCTCTTCTCCTGTATAAATATAGCAACACATAAATAAGTGAGTTAAATTGGTCTTAACTGTTGTAGATTGTTGTAACCTTAATCTGGTCTGTATCTGGCGAGTTCTTTGTTGTTTTAAAATATTTTAATAAATATATTAAAATATCAAATACGCATAGATTAAGATTAGGCAGGTATAGGGGTAGATTACAAATAATCACTTCGTGACAATATATAGTATTCCTACTTTCTAGAGTAAAGTCTATCCAAACTATTGTGATTTGATCCTCGACAATTTTTAGTAGCACCCAAGAGAATGTATAGTAGAAGAAGGTCGAGATAATGAGAATATCTTGAATACTTGGAATCCTTGAATAAGAATACTTAAGAAATAACAGCTTCATGAAACTGTAAGACTGTCATGCACTGGCAACTAATCAGAAAAACCGACGAGAGTAACCTCCTGTTTTTTACGTGTTTATATAGGCGGTGTTGTATGAAAAGTGAAAAGTGAAATTAATATCCCTAAAAAATATCACGTGTGATAAATTTTACAAGGTCTGATATATTTAAATGATTTTGTCATAGTGCAAGTTAACGAAAATAATCCCTAACGCATTTAACACGAATCAAGTAGATAAAACACAATATTTTGGTGTTACATCACAAATTTTCCATTAAAAATGGTCAGGTCGAACTACAGACTATAGAGATTTAGTAAGACGACCGCCTTAACTACTTTTGCTATGAAAATGGATACGATGAAGGCTATGGTGAGGAGAATTAAAGTTTTCTAAGTACGCAGATGTAAGAACTACCAAAAGAATTCTGCATTTATCTAATTGTAATCGGCTGACGAGATGGCATGAGACAGGAATGCAACCTAATGCGTCCTTCCGAGAGCATTTGCCTGCTTGGCACCGGAATTCGTGCATTACTATTCTGCATAAAAATCTTTCTTCCTCATTGAGAATATGCTGCACTAAATTATAGTGCATATAAGAAGAACACGTACGTTTATTGGATTATTTAAGCTTTGAAAAACCCCTTACCACCACAATATTTAGAACACCTAAAGAAGTATTTCGACAACTAAGTTGCCATCTTCAGTAGATACTTGAACTAACTAAAGTAACTTGGTTGAGGAATACCTCTGGAGATAAGTCCTTCGCCAAGTCAACAACGGAAGTCCAACTATTGGATTATGTTGATCTTGTATGTATTTACATCTTTCTTCTAACCAACTTATTTTTGCCTCTTTTGTATTTCTTCCTTCTGGATTTATGCTTCCCTACGTATTTACTGCTTAGTGCGTTGGATTGTTGCCCTCAACATACTAGGATTAATCCTAGGCCCACGAACATCGAATTTACACGCAAACCAGTCATTTCTGCCGACAGTACTCTTGGAAAAGGAGCACAATACACTTTCCATGGTTGCGAGCCCCCTTTAACAGTAGGTCCCCTATGGTTGTATACTTAACATAACACGTATATCTTAAGTATAGGAGAGAAGGTCGCTACGCTCTCTCGTCAGTCAAATTGCTGTAGAGAGATGTATTTCTAAGTTGGCCAGTCTTCATCCTAAATCCAGAAATTATAAAATTACAATCGATGTCCGTTACTTTTGCGTAGATTTATAATATTGTAATAGCTACTGGGCTAGCTCAGTTGGCAAAGTCTTTTCTTTCTAATGATACATCTTAAAAATTCTAGATTATAAGCCTTGGTAAGGTACCACCGGTTCAGTGAAGTGAAAATCTAACGCTGCAACCCGCCGCACATAATACCCAATCCGGCTTTGGCTACCGTAGGGTCTGATATTTTTATCGTCCGAATATGACGTTAACCTGTTGCTCCTGTATGAGCTGAGGAGAAGCCAGTGACAGAGCAAGGTGCCACTGCCCAGTAGTGCGTGGTTTGTAACAACCGGGTTATCTCTGAGGTGGAGAAGTAAAATGGCAAAACCCTACCAGCATGTTGTGTAAAATATGTAGTACACTGTAACGAATTCCGCGCCTGGTTGAAAGCAACCCGTTGTGCATTTTACATTTCGAAAGACACGGTCGACTTATGCGCATAATTTTGGAGTTTCGGAAAATTGAGGGGGAAACCGAAAAATTGTAGAACGACAAGTCCAGGAACGAAGACTTGAGTATTGACGGTTGGTCGGACATATACGTGCCAAGTGAGTGAGAATTGTGGTAAATCGTTATCGATTTGGAAATTAGTTTTCCGATTTAAAACTTCACGGCACAGGAGTTGGATCCTAGTTTAGAGGAAGTCAAAAAACTCAAGGAATTAGTATTCCAATATAGAGATTATTCCGGTCAAACAGATTTTTTTTTTGGCCAGTTTTCCATCGACTGGAGAGTATTTATTATTAGAAAGATTGTTCGGTCTTAAATTTTTCCAAACTTCAATGCTAATTTTCGCTGTAATTTAATTTAGGCAAGATACGCTCGGTTGGGAACTCCGTTGATAAGGTCAACTAAGCACGAAAACATCGCCGAGAACGTTGGGGATGGGTTTTTCCTCGACCGATCGAAAAGCTGGCTTTGGTGATAATCACGTTCAAACCTGCTCGCAGAGATAGGCGTTACACTTGCAACAGGGAAGTGAATTTAATATTATTTCACGTTAATATTTTTGAGGACGTGACTTTTGTTATTTACGATTGTATTATTTTCACATATAAACCATTTCGTTAACTTGATTGTGTCCGGGATTTATAATGTTGGGGAATAATTAAGTATATATAGACCTTAATTATTATTATATTATCAAAGTTATTGTATTGGAGAACAGTTTTACGTGTTTGTGTATAGGGTGCTCCGATAGTGGGACGGCATTGCGTTTGCATGTGTTTTCAGGTTGAATTTTTCTATTTTTGGTTGGTTATGACTACGCAGGATTTCGTTTCGCGGAGGCCTCTCGTAACGTGATTTTGCGCTACAGCCTTAATCTTACGATGATCCGATAAGCGCAATCATAGTCCTTCAGTTGTTTGAGTTTTGCCCGAAAGTAATTTTATTTATTACTTTATTACGTAAAATTGGGACTGGTTTTTTTTAAATTATACTTGTGGGGTTGTGTTAATTAGAAATTAAACGAAGTTAGTTGCAACTTGTCTTTTCTTTATCGACGATTATAAAGAACTAAGTTTACCTAAGGAGAGATACGAGAGATAAGGTAGGTGATTAGCCATCTGGAGGGTCCGACTTCCCATCTTACACCTCGGGCGATGTTAGTAAATTACAAGTCGGTGGCGCCTATTATTTATTTGTTTAGATTCCACTCCTTCTTCGATTGGGTTTTCCGGGATACTAACATAGTCAAGTCATTAATTTTCTACCTGAGCAGTGGCGTAGCATCGAGAGTGTTTCTACACTTCATCAATTTATTTTTTCAAAAATTGAAATAGGCGTGACAACACATTAAGGGGATTTTACGTGTTGTCGTCGTTATTTTTATTATTTATATGTGTTTATTTTTGTCGCTGTTCGGGATGCCATATGAATAAGGCTTGAGCTAATAAACAGTTCGTTAGAGACGTCAACTGCACATCAATCTAAAAGGTCGAAGAATGCATATTTATGCAAAACACTAATCCAGCTCGTCACAGAAAACTAGTTTCAACTATTGCAGAAGCTTGACATTTAGTAAAGGTGATGATATAATTTCAAATTGCATTCCTTTTATTTGCCTACATTCAGTAAAAATGGTTCCCATTAGATTTACAGTAGAGGAAGTTCAATAAGAGCTTCTTCTCCAATTTTTTTCCACTTGCACCGGATACGGTGTGCTATTTGATTCGCAGTGGTGGTTATAAATAGAACTAATGATAAAAATTGCACAGCAAAAGGGTAATTGCGTTTCCCGTTCTCGCGTTTTACAAAAAATCCTCGCCATTCCGCAGTTGGCATAGTGAAGTGCATACGACTGATAACTGTACCTTTCCCATCCGCAGCTAAACGAGGTAGATAGTAGATACACAATTCAATTATAGAGCGATTAGTTTAAATGACTTAAGTGGGGCCAAATAGCGGGTTGTTCAGACACAGTAATGGGCCTCTATTATTGCATGGTTGTGGCTAAGAAAAACAAATCACGCATATCGCGTAGGAGACTTCAAACGTATATCCACATGTGTTCCTAATGCATAAGCCATCTGTTCGAAATGCGATTGGCCAATAACAAACTGTACGTCAGAAGTTTTCCTGTATTAGTTGAACTATCTTGTCCCGTCCGGGTTCACCTACGAATCCCAAATTCTTATAGGAAGTCTCGAACAGTCCGGAAATGCAGCTTCTTCGAAGGTTTTACTAATAAACAACAGAGCACATAAAATATAGGAAAACTTTATTGAAACATTGATTCATCTCGTAAAAATCCAAATATCAAGTTTAATATTGATCGATATCTATAAAATCCCCTGCTCCTATGGTAAAAACTACAGCGGACAAACTGATCGTTCCATCTAGGTTAAATTACGATATCGATCTTGAATGTTAATGATCTAAAAAGCTGTATCCTGTTGAGAAATCTAACTTTTCATTTAGAATATGTACGGCTACAAAATCAATCAATTATTGTCCTGGCATATTTATTTGAAGCATTTGTCACAGAGCTATCAGACGTTATTATCAAGTTAACGTAGATTTATTTACCGCAAGGTAGACCTCGCCCAGCGTAGGACATAAATTGATTAATGTTTTAATTAGGTACATTTGTCAGTTAGAATGTGGAAATGGAAGTAGTTAATAAGATGCCGTCAGTTAAATTAAGTAACAACATAATTAGTTCTAATTATGGTCCAACACCCTTTTACAATAATTCACGAACTGGATGGATAATAAATATGCAAGGCTAATTCTTCAACAAGCTAGCTGAATTGGAGGTTACACATTAAATTTGTAGATTGTTACCTGTTAGAATCGTGTTGATAACTGGGGGGTTTTAACATAACATATAATGGAGTCATGTCTGGAGAATAATCTGTCTTCTTTTCCAGTCTAGTACCTTGAACGCACCTCGTAAATATGTTGTGCCAAATAATTGGCTATTATGAATCATAAATATTTTTATAGCTCTTGTTTGAGAACCGCTGGCTTTAAACGGCATAATAATAGAATTGAAATTTAGGGAATTCGCCCCATGCAGGGGAACTATAATTTTTGAAATAAAGAAGCGTTTGTGTCACAAATCAATGAACCTTATTTAACACACCAAATTTTATTTTGTTGTTTGTTTATTTACCGTCATCAATGATATAAACATTTAAATACATACTTAATAAATAATACAAAAACTGTATCGAATACAAATTACCTTACCGAAAAATCGTTAACAATCAAATACAAATTGCTCTTGCTAAGAAACTCGTTGTGACTATGAATATCATTAAATATAGATCATCATTAAATTAATATTAATCAAAATATTCCCTCACTAAGTGTTTAAGCAGTAGATCCTCACCGGAGCTCTCCAAATCATAGTTTCAGTAACATCTTATACATTTATATTTGCTTTATGTAGTGTAAATCCTGCTTCATCCGCACAGCAAAAATTAAATACAACTGATATTATTCATTACACACCTCAGGAAGAACTTCTTCTGTGTCCTATTCCATTATCATTTGAAACTGTTGGCTTTTGGTATTGAACACTCCGTACTTGGCATGGGTGTAAGCATCAGTATTCCTGAATATACCTACAACATAACAGCTTCAAGCATTTTGGAATATAATCAGGACATTGTAGACAAATACAGATAAATGAAATGAATGTTAATCAAAAGATTACGTCAGTATGTGTTGAGACAGTATATCTTCATTTCTAAAGTTTAATTGAAAGTCTTCAAACCATAGATGCAGTAATTCAATATTATACGCACACATGCACACACACACAAACACACAGCTACATTAGCTTCGTGTCAAATCCTGCTTCATTCGCACAGCGCAAATTAAACTAAACGTATATTATTCATTCCACATCTTCCAAACTTCTCAAGAGAATCTTCTTCTATGTTTTCATGATCATTTTGAACTTTTTCTCTTGTGTATTCAACATTCCGAAGTTGGCATGAGAATAAGCCTTGGCATTTCACAGTTTCTTAGTCAAATTGAGAGATATCGACCGCCTCTACTTCAAATACTTTGGAATTTCATGACGAAATTGTAGACAAATACTGATGAGCATGAAATGAATATTAATGAAAACACTCTCGCAGTAAAGGTTTAAACGGTAGATCCTCGGTTATAACATTTTACTGAAATTCTTCAAACCATAGTTTCAGTAACCCCTTATAGATTTATTTACATTTACTTCATGTCGTGTAAATCCTGCTTCATCGACACAATGTTTTGTGTGCTAATTCGTTATCATTATGAAGTTTTCCTTTTGTGTATTGAACGCTCCATACTTGGTACGGGTGTAAGTTTTAGTATTCTACAATTTTTAAACCGACAGCCTCTACTTCAACCACTTTGTAATTTATTAACAACATTGTAGACAAATACAAATAATCAAAAAATGGATATTAATCAAAAGATGGTGTCCGTAAGATTTCAAACAGTAGATTCTCATTTATAAAACTCTACTGAAACTCTGTAAACCATATATTCTCATTTATAACACTGTACTGAAACTCTGTAAACCATAGATTTTCATTTATAACACTGTACTGAAACTCTGCAAACCATAGACTCTCATTTATAACACTGTACTGAAACTCTGCAAACCATAGACTCTCATTTATAACACTGTACTGAAACTCTTCAAACCGTAGATTCTTATTTATAACACTGTACTGAAACTCTTCGAAATGTAGTTTAAGTTAGCCCGTCAATTATAAATACATTACTGTTTGTCTCATATAGTGTAAATCCTCCTTCCTATATACCCCACAAAGTAAATAAATCGTGTATTTTTTATTACACATCTCTCGAAGTTCTTACGAGAAACTTCTTCTGTGTGGTATTTTATCATCATTTTGAATTATTTGTTTTGCGTATTGAACTCTCCGTATTTGGCATGAGAGTATGCCTTAGTGTTCCAAACTTTTCCAACAAGATTGAGAGATAAGGGCAGTCCCTTGATGCAACCCTAGAAGTTGTCAAATACTTTTATTAAAAATAAACTAACTATTTAAATGCTCAGATCTTTCAAATTGATTCTCGATGTTAATGACGTAATGTATGCATTGACTAATTATATTTCTAATTATCGTGGAATAATAAAATGGAATAGCCAAAGGCGAACTTGTTTATAATAAGACATCAAGAATAAACATTTGTTAGCAGTTACACATATTTACAAAGTTCACAACGTACTTATATCCTGACACAAGCTATTGAATGGGGAAGCGAGCGGATGTAGAGTAAACCCAAATAGAGAAATACATGTACGTCATCAAAACCTGCGCGCCACAAGATTCACCAGAGGCGTAACACAGTGATGTTTATTAGGGATCAATAAAATTTTTTTCGAAAACTTATAGTAAATTGATTTATACATGACATCTGTGTACACACAAAATGACTTTTTTGTTTACAGTACGTAAAAACGTAAAGGTCAAAGAAAAGGCCTTCCCGCGGACTCCTAACTTCTTGCCTGGAGTTTCCATATTTGAGGTTAGGTTTTTAACGGACGCCTATGCACGAAGATTCACCCGAAACAGTAAGATGGACTCGTCCAGACGTAATTTGGTTAACGGCGCACTATGACGTATATGTATTTCTCTATTTGGGTTTACTCTAATGTAAGCTAAACCTAGAATTGATAAATAACAGTTTATGAAGCTTCTCAACACGATTCAGGCCGATATAACAATAACATGGTATACTTACGAATACTACACATATACCAATTCTTCCAGTTGAAGTGTACTTAAACTTTTTTTAACTCATCGGAGTGACCAATTATATATCGCAGAAATAATGTAATAGCTACAATGGTGTGGTCACGATTTGGAAGTGAAAGTCGAACTAGATTTATTTCTGGCACCATAAACCATTACGAAATGCCAAAATAGTCGAGCAAAAGAGATAGAGTAAAAAAAACAAGCAGTAGAGAAATAAAGATTTGGTGTTATGAAGCTGCCGTTTCACGGTTTATTGTATTTTATAGATGGTTCAGTTGACATGAGTACCCTGTATACATATTGGGTTGTGTAAAATGCAGTGTTTTTCCTGTAAATCATTGGAAAATACCAAAATTAGGAGACATACCCATATAAACTTTTTAACGTATGAAAATATTTAAATGGACTTACAACCGGACACGTTGGCCGGACTTCTTTTAAGTCCTTGTCGACGGAAAGAAACAGGGAAAACTTTGGTGAAATCTCTACGTACGTTTCACCGCATATTTACTCGAAAATTCTGCACTTATATCTATTCTTTAAGCTGAAGTGTAACCCTTTTTTTACATTTAACTAATGTAATAGCTATAGCGGTGTGGACACGATTTGAAAGAGAGCCAAACCGCGCAGATTTATATCTGGCTCTGTAAAGCAATAATAGTCGAGGAAAGCACCGGAAGTAAAGAAATGAACAAGCATTAAATAAATACAGTTTTAGTATTATCAACTTGCTGTTCCACGCCTTATTGTATTTTGCAGATGGATTAGATTCAGATGAACAGCCCATAACTTGTGGGTTGAGTAAAATTTGTTTTTTTCTTGTAGATCGTGGTCAATGAAGCCAAAATTAGGAAACTTTAGAATTGATATATCCCTACTAGGAAACATTCAAATGGATTTCAAACCGGATATATTCGGCGGTACGTCTTTAAGTCCTCGTAGACGTAAAAAACACGGAGAATAACTTTTTAGAAATCTCACACACATTGCTGGAAAATCTACACATATGCTATATATTCTTTCAGCCAAGCGTAAACCTTTTTTTATTTATTTATCAGAACGTCCAAATATAATTCGCATAACTATTGCAATAGCTACAGCGGTGTGGTCACAGTTTTTTTTAATAGAAAACCCAACCACGCGCATTTTTTTCTTGTACCATAAACTACTACTAAAGAAATAGAGTTTTGGTGTTGTCAGTCTGCTCTTTTACCCCTTCTAGTTTTTTTGAAAAATTTTGTAGTTTTCCCGCTATTTCTTTAAAACCAATAGAATTTGAACTTTCTTTACGCCGTAGACAACATTTTGAAAGGTGTGTTATCATGGACCGAGGCAATGTGCCTGGTAAACTTGACGGTAGTAACACAGTTTAGTTTTTCTTTTGCAAAATAATCAAAACTGAAGTAAGTATACGTAGGTGTAACATTGGTTGCATAAGATGTATTTCTTATGCGGGCTCGTGGTCAAGATAGTTTGAAAAATCTGATTCTAATGGATACGTGCTTGTGTTTACGAACTTATGTATTACCTATTTCAAATGCATATTGTAGTAGATTTGTATGCTGAATACACAAATCTACAAATCTAAACATTTTTTGCATGTTAATAATGACAGAGCACTAGCATTTCGTGATGTGTTCGTTGTTTGCCGCACGTAAAGCAATAAAGCCGAAAAGCGTGACATAACAATAAACATTTTTCCCACCTTCTAAACGCTGCAGGTATAAATTAGCCATATCGAATTGTTCTCTGGCAGTGAAGATGTGAAGCAATTCCTATCGCTGTGAGACAAGGATGACGGCACGGTTTTGTGGAACTAGACCATTCATAAATGAAACCACCTGCACCCTTATCCTGACACTCCTCGTTACACCCACTGCAGTTTAGTATCATGATGTAGATGGAACGTGCTGCTTCCGACCCCTCCCATTTCATGTTGCAAGCAGGTCAGAGCCCTAGAAGGAATCAAAATTGAAAGCTAACATGCATTGTAATCAAATACGTGGTAGGTCAATGCATGACAAGTTGCACCAAATCAGGCGAAATACGAAGCGGTTACGCTCCAGTTTGCGACACTAACTAATTTTTTACGTCCATTGCGAATTGTGCAATAACTATTTTATTATGTGCGTATTACGGTTATTCAATGGAAATAATTTATGTTATGAAGAAATTTGATGAGGGTATTTAATTGTAAATTGGTGTAGGTGTCTTATTAAATAGAAAGTTATCCTTGTTACATATATGTATGTATTAAATGTTTTATACTTCCTGCAGAGGTCGTAGTAATTAAATCTACACACAGAGTGGCTTGAAACATACGGAAATGGACATACCTTTTGTAGGAAGGGTCGTTTCTGGCCTAGACGGACTGTGCGAAATTTTACAAACTAAGAATAACAAATACCTTAACACTCACTGCTAGAGTTGCAGAATCAGTTATGTAAACACATCAGGGCTAGTTCTTGCGAGCTTGGGATCCTACAGCTTCAAACATTACGCCCCATTTCAGCACATACCAGCAAATCATGGAAAATAGAAGCAACAACACATTACCACATTAGCATTGCAGTTTCGATATTTGCGGTCGGGTGTACTCCCATAGAGTCCCCCGTCCCATCTCTGGTAGTTTTCGTTTGGGGTAGGGGTACTGATTTTTAGTAGATATTGACTGATGTACTTAAACAATAACAGATACCGTACAACCGAATGTTACCACCGGTGAATGGGATCATGTATGTCATTGTCGTCACCAAACGAGAGAACCAGGCTTTCCACAGGTCACTCTGCAAAGTACAATGAAGAGATTACTGGCTGCCGTCTCGGTTAATCAAGTCGAGGTCAAGTTGCTTGACCACGCCGGGTCACCGACCCGCCAAGCATTAAGCCGCGTTATACGGAACCCTGCGCAGGTACACAGACACTTTGGTTAGCTCACAAACCTCCGAACAGAATATCACAATGATCACAATTACTAGCAGTACTACATCAACAGTATCCATCATCAAAATCAAAAGCATTATCTACTGCTTTATACAACTACTACAGCACACAGCTCATCTACACCACCTTATAGATAGCAAATACATCGGTAAACACCACTCCAATGCATTCAACAACTGAGCAACACACATATTGTTATTCACTTAACCTAAAAGCGCAATCTTTTCAACAGTCTGAGATCCCACGCGCCGACTTACCACCTGCATTTTTCAACCTAAAAGCACTGTTCTGAAATGAATCTCAGTTCTCGGGAAGCTATAACCATAAATTTTACTTATTGACTGTTGACACATATAAGTGTTCACAAACATACATAGAATATTAGTTCAAATAACTATTCCTACACTTGTTTCCTTCGAAGCTTAAGCTAGTAAAGATGAACGTGTATATATTACAGTGAATTCGTATTGCTTTCGGTTATATTGGACTTCGATTTTAAAATGGTAAATTATGTTTGTGACTTTAACATTTTATCATAAAGCTATTTTTCCATACTTTCCAAAAATGTAATAAAACATGAAGGTTTACATATAAATTCGAAAGTTGGTAGCACTTCCGGATATAGTGTTTCATTTCGTCTATTTTCTCTACTGCGTTTTTTCATTTTCTTCTGCTTTCCATATTTTCATGAGTGTGAAATAGCAGATAGCTTACAATTTGTAATTTTTTAGCTTCAATGAAAAAGTGTGGTTATGAAACCGAAACCTTTCTGTGTCTAGCATTTGTTATCTTGGTGTTTATAGAGTGTTGATGAAAAACGAATAATGCCATATCTGGATATTTTGTATGAAAAGCGAGCACATGTAGTTCTGTTTATGTATGTGATAGTTTATTTTCGCAAGATGCAGAACCTTCTCATATACAGGATATTTTCCCCTAGAACTAACGGTTTTATTGTTATTAATAAAACTATCATAAATGCATAATCGTACGATGCACATTTTATACCTGATGTTCCATAAGAAGATCGAAACCATACATACTTTATTTACATAGACTAGAGGCAATAGTTTCTCTCCTCTTTTATCCGCCCTTTTACTCTCTTTCTCCCCGGCTGCCTTCACTATTTCATTTCCTCTCCCCTCTCCACGTACTTTATTAAAGTATACTAGACTTGATAGTTTCTCTCTTTTTTATCCGCCACACATTACAATCCACCCTCTCTACATCTTACTTCGTCACTATCTTCTCTCGCACTCCTTTAACTCCATCTCATATGCCCCCCCCTTCTTTGCACTCTCTTCTCACTACCATTTTCTTTTTTCCACTTCCTTCCCCCTTCGTGTCCTCCCCTCCCACTTCCTCCCCCCTTCGTGTCCTCCTCCCCCACTTTACTCTTCTCGTCCCTGTCCCCTCTGCTACTCCCTCTCCTTGCCGCTGCAACTTCTACTACCCCTTCTCCTCGCCCCGTCCGTACCACGCTCGTTTTTAATATTTTTTCATGTATCCGTTCTTTTCATTACTTCCTTATTGTATCAATTCAGCTGGGTTTCCTTATTTATTCGAATACCATAACTCAAAAATGGCCACTTATATCTCTGGTTGGTCCAGGTACGATAAATTTTGAAAAATTAACTTTATTGCAAGGAATTTTTACTCTTTTCAGTTGATAGAATTTTAATCTGATAGCTTTAGCTGCAACTTATTCTTCTCTGTTTTTGAATTTTTTATGCAAAATATACCTTCAACGTTTATACTTCTTCAAGTGTATATTTTGTGGCATGTGATACCATGACATACGGAAAAATTATACTTACAATAGAATTTTCGAAATCTACTGGCGTCGACTTAGAGGTACAAATCTATATAAATTTCACCTAGAAATATGTTAGTATTTGTAAATATAAAAATGGGGTGTTGTAAAACCTAGTAAAATGAATTCTGCGATCGATGGCCTACAGATATTAAAATCTTCTCAAAAATTGATTATAACAGAATTATGCAAAGTGTAGTCATCTACTCGTTGTAGATTGTGTCTTCGTAGTATTGATTGATGCTGACGATTCTCTAACCGTTGCAAGTGGTATTATCAAAGCGTAATATCACCTGCAACGGTTGGTGAAACGTCAGCATCATTCAATTCTACGACGACGCGATCTAAGCCCAAAGAGATGACTTCATTAGACGCAAACCGCAGAAGCCCGAAACTTCATATGTGTACCAGAATCATTAAGTAGATGTAATGGTCGGCCCTGTGATCAATCTAAAATTTTCTATACCAGTATGCCACAAAGTTGATCTATTTTGTAAAAATAAAAAGTAATCAACTAAATATATATTTTTTTAGACTTCTACACAGAAATTTCTCATTAATCTTCTATTTGTAGCTTAAAACATGATTACAATGTCATTCCTAAAAGCTGAACGAATCGTTTTTTGGTACTATGCAACACTAAAAGACCCAACACTTTTTCTTACGTAAAGGTTTGAGGTTAGGTTTGAAGCTATTGTTGTCAGTATCAACTCTAATCACGCACCGTAGGGAAAACAGTGCGTTTTTTTAATTTTCTGTAATTGAGTGAGATAAACGGTTGCATACAAAGTGCAGTCTTATTAATCATCCAGTGAAATCATTTTTTCGCCTCTGTCAGTTCCTATTGCGATAATTTACATGTTTAAGCATTACATTGTTTAAATTGTGAGCCATTGAAGTAGTAGAAAACGTTTTATTTTGGTATCTCAATGGAACTATTTTGGCTCGTAAGGTCGTTTAAACGTTTTCTTGCAGTTGTAATATAATAGCCATAAAATGAAAAACCCAGTGTTTAATAGTACAGCAACGAAAACATGTGTAATATAATTGAATCATTCATAAGATTTCTTTTTCCTTTTGCTTTTCGTTTTGTTCTGTTGTGTTGTTTACGTTATTTATACCTTCTGCTATGTTACCTTTGTCGCTATTTTGTTTGGTTCATTGTTGTACTGCTAACTTGAACCTATTTTAAAAATTATTGACAAATCGCTTCCTATGTTTCTATTACAATATTGTAATACCTTTTTCGATTTTAAAATGTCGCAAACTATCTGGGACGCAGTAAATAGTCAATATAACAAAATATAAAGCTGTCTCATGTTCTGGGGTTCCATTGATGATTGCTGCAAGAGCAAGATAATCCCTGTTAAGGTTGCTGAATAGAGGATAATTGATGGACCATCTGACAGCACAGAATGTGTCACTCGTTGACATTCATCCTCATTGTCGAATTGTGTCAGTTGGTGCAGCCGCTCCAACTTCTGTCGGTTTCGTTTTCTGATAAATGATAATGGTAGAACACAACACATTCTTTATTGTCTGGAACTCAATTACTGCACCCTGTTGCAACAGGCTTTCAGTTTCACTTACAACGTGTTACAAGTCTTGAGTGGCCATGTTGTAACAATGTGGAAACAAGCCCGGGAGGATTCGCTTTAAGCAGGGTCAGTAATTCCATTAACTCACATGCAATTAGATCTAAAATAGTGTTTGTTCAGAATAGTCCTTTGAACATGTATTCGATTGCACAGCGCAGAATTCGAGGTAAGAGTATAATTAACACACATAAATTGAAATATTTAAAAGTATTTGTCTGTGAAGCACAAAATGCTAGTCAGAAAGTTTCGTTTAATTACAATCCGAAAAGTCTACTAATATGAGAAAAAAAAACTTGAAATTAATTCAAACATGGCGTTAATTTGAAGATAATTTTAGTAGCTCCAATTTAATTGAAATTAGTTGCATTCAATTATTATTCAAAACGTCTACTAGTTTTAAAAAGAAAAACTGAAATTAATTCAATTACGACATTAATCTGAATGTAATTTCAGTAACTCCAATGTAATTTAAATAATTGCTATGATTAGGTACCACTTCAATTATCTATTTTATGGATAAATTTAGTTAATTTTGTTTCTTCCGGAGTTCTTTAAAATAACGGTAGAATGTTCTTACTTTTAATTAATGGTACTAAATTACCAATTTTAGGTAAGTTAATTAATTTAACTATCCTGTTTCATATATTGATGCGAAAGAATTTCACCAATCATGTATACTTTCAGTACTGTTCTGATTTTATAATTTCCATTGTAATTTAAGAGTAATTGTATGATCATTTTACATCTTGTTACGGGCCAAACGAGCTTTTTCGTCGACCCCCAACAGGATACATGGAAAATGGCCTACAGCTTAGCTCAGAGGAGTAGGGGATGTCATGGAAACCGTTTACGGGAGGAACTCTTCCCGGCGCCACCTTCCAAATACAGCTGATTGCCGGTTCTCGTAGAAGACCGAGAAGCTAGCGGTTTACGGGAATCGAACTTACCTTTATTGTGCCTCCCTCCTGTTTAGAAAGCTTGCAAAATTCATGTATACACAAATACAAAACACATATAATTAACTTTTTGAGAGTAAATGACGGTACAAAAAAAATATGACAGTAAGTAGTAATATTTTACTCAATACAACAATCGGTTAAAAGGAAAGTTCGATTAAGGGGCAGCTCGCCGCCATGGCTAACGGTATTTAAAATCTTTCAACAAATCTACGTGGCCAGTGGCGTCTGAGTTTACAAGAATAATACAGTATGTAATTTCTTTTTACAATTAACAGCAAACAAAAGAAATGACAATCGACGACTGAAGGTCTCCTCCTGTCGCATTAAACAAAAAAGGTTCGATCACTTAGAATTTTGCAAGTTAACGCGTAAAAGGTTTTTTACACGACACAAAAAACTAGGTCCTTTACCTTGATTTTCGGTGTATGGAGCAGAGAGAGAGAGGCAGGCACAAGTTCTAGGTGTTCTCCAGATGCAGGTACAGTCTGGGGTATTTTCAGTTCCGGAAAAAAGGTAGGTGATGTTCCTCGGGAGACTTGTGGACGATATAATTGCTGGTACGCCCCTGGGGATTAGATTGCTTCTCAAAGGGGTTCAGACGATTGAAACAACAGCTGTAAGAAGCACAACTTCACAGCTTTTAAATCGCTTATATCCGATAAAGATCGAAAGGACGATTACACTTAATTGTCCGTGCATCAAAGCTTGACACTCTGCTAATTTTTATTTAAATCCGACTTGGTCGAGATTCTATTTGCCCAAAGCATAATACGTTACGATAAAACTCAATTTAACAGAAGAGCTGCGAAGAAAACCCGATCTTCATAATACGTCCGTCTAGGCGCAAAGATTAGCGCCTACTAAATTTTCTCCTCTCTGCAAAAGCAAATACCCAAACCTAAATTGTTCTAGAACGAAATTGACACGTGCGTTTTCCGAGAAAAACTTAAAAGGCAATATCGAGAAGGCTAGCGCTGCTAACAAAGGAGTTCTCGGAAATATTTTTGGTCGCCGCTAATAAACATGTCAAGCGTTAGGAAGCTTCGAAAGTGGCCTCTCATAAATTAAATTTTAAGAAAATAACGAAAATTGTAATCAACATAAAAATGGCACTTAAAATAGAATTTAAATTCTTATGAACGGGCAATTAGATTGCGACTCTAATTTGGATAAAGCGGCACAATCAGATGAACATAACAATCTCAGCTATCATTTTAATTAACGTTTAAGCCGTATAACGTAAACCAGTCCTGGGGTGCCAAGAAATGCAATCAGCAGCTATTTAAGCGATTGCATTTGCAGTCAACACAAAATCTACTGGACCTACAGACCAAGACTCAACCACAGGAAGGCATTTATAAATGGACTTTGTTAAAAAAGCGCGAAAGAACTGCTTAAGTTTAACGGGACATAGCTTAGACTCCTCATGAGCTTCATTGCAGTATATGCGACTGTTAAGGAATACCTCAGGAGGATCGAGAGATTTAAACGCATATTTGGGCAACCATGTACGGAACCTAAGGAGTTCAGAAAACATCATGCGAGAGACCTGTGCATCTTGCTACAGAGTACCAAGATCGCAGATTGGGCGGATTAGATATCCAGAGTAGGCACAATAATCATTTTGTGTACCTCCAGAACCTATGGTAGACGGGCCCGATGAAGAAAAAAAGAGCACATTAGCTTGGGGCACTCCGGAGTTGTTGGTGTGATAGATAGGGAACTACTGAACTTAACTTGGTAGTACCTTGCACTGATATAAGATTTTGAAGTAGATATATCCGGCTAGGCATACGGATTTTTGGTTTACATAGTAGCTCAACATATCATAGATTATTGAAGACTTTTTGAACATCAGGAAGAACTGCAGCACACATTTTCTTACCTTCCAAACTCTCTTTGATTTTGATAAATATTCGGTGGCACTATTATATTGTTGAATGGTTTTGTCTAGATCCCAATTGGTGTTCAGAGATAAGGTAGTCAAGGGCTACACTTTCATATATTCTATTAAGGTGAAATCTTTTAAATATTTTTGACAATAGTGGTAGTAACTTATCGGTAGGTAGGAGGTTGGTTCCGTAGCCGTTTTTCATGGTTTCACGAACATAATGATCTGGGCGTTTGCATTATGTAGGATAGGATACTATTGTATATTATAGATTTTTTTATTGAATATGGTTGTGTGTTCCTTTGCACAGCGGTCTGAAAGACCTGTTGTGCCCCGGTTGACTTTAGCTTTACAGGGGCAGTCCTGCGCCTTTAAAAAAGGAATATCGTCGAAGGACGCGTTATCAGTGAGCATTTCTGGTTCGAAGTCTATTTCCCCAAACTGTATTTGTCTGCGATTCTGTAACAAAGGGAGTGAATAGGAGTTTCATCTTCCTCTTCACAGAATCTGGAGGACGGGTTTTCTGCAGGCCCTAAGTTGTGTAGGTGTTTATTCATACAACAATGTTCTTGTTGTATGCATGGGTTTCTCCTTTCCAAGTGAAAGGAGTTTTTCTGCCGTTTTCTTGGATGGTCCCTCGATAAGAGATTTCGTATATCTCATGCCGGGCTGTTTATTCCAGTACGCTTAACCAGCTTCTAGTTTGCTACCTTCTTCTTCTTCTTATTATTAATAGGCTAGAGCCTGTCCCATACCAGTTTATTGAGCACTCTAAGCTGTCTCGCCACCTTTTTCTCGGTCTTCCGATGCTTCTTCTTCCTGTTGGAATCTTCATTTCCATCACTTCCATGCGTCGCCGTGTTTTTGTGGTGTCGGTTCTTGTTTCGGCTGTATACGCTATGACGGGCCTAATTATCCCTTTATAAATCCTCGTCTTCGTTTCCAATTGTAGATGTTTATTTTGCCATATTCTGGTGTTTAAACCTGCAGCCTGCTATTCTATTTGCTTTCAATATTTGCTCTTCTACTTTATCGTGTAAGGAACCATTGCTTGTTATCTTGATTCCCAGATACTTGATATAAGAGTCTTTGTAAGTCGTCTTCTTGTTCCGCGAATAGTACCTACTACATCATCGGCATAACACAGGATTTTTACTTCTTTATTTCCCATCATGTATTCTCTAAGATTGCTTACGCTTTTAATTATCTCATCCATAATAAGATTAAATAGGAGAGGGCTGAGCGAGTCACCTTTTCTTACACCTTTCTCGACAACTATTGCCTCTCTGAGAGTGCCATTTATTTTAATTCGTATTTTGTTATCAGTATATATATATATATATATATAT
>JABXWE010039270.1:0-16997 GCA_014611495.1 Limonius californicus
CGATTTTTTATGCCCTACAAAATATAATTTCCAGGGACTTAGAAAATTTTACCTCGGTAGCAATGGCGATCGGTACTAGTTAGACCGCGCGACGTATATAGTAGAGAATGAAGTATGCCTGGTTGCATATTAAAAGGAAATTAAGGGGCACCGTAGATATTTGGCGGGACTTCTTACAAGCCTTGTAAGTCTATTCGTTACGAGGCAAGGTTTTAGGATAGCACTTGAACAACCGTTTTGAGGAAAATATCTCTACTGTTGAATAAAGATGATATGAACAGTTTCCAGTATGGGAAAGTCCAGGGAGGCAGTCGCGTCCACTTATTGTTGTATAAAATAAATGTTGTGTTTTAGGATCTTCTTCTTCTTCTTCATTCTTCAATGGTGAACATTTGGAAAGCATACCTTTTTTGCTTTAATTCTTAGTTTTTTCTATAAACTTGTTATTTTCAATCATCTGTCATTTTTTTCTGGGTGAATATTTTTTTTATGAAACTCTAAGATTAGACGCAGAATTAAAATACCTTTGGAATGAGGTGCCACTCGATGCCCGTTGCCGTTTAAAAAAATAGTTCTAGATGGCGCCTAGCCGCCATTTTGAAAGTTATAAAATTTATATGTAATGTAGGCTAAAAAGTAGTATGGTCAGTTTCATATGAAATGCAGCACCCATTAAAAAATAAAGCTACGTGTTTGAAAATTTGTTAAAATAAAGTTTTATTATTGCGTATGAAATGATCACTATTTCCATAAAGAAATCAAGTGGTTGTGGTGTTCGTATACTGTCTCTCATCAACTTGTTGCTTAGAAACAAAACAACATCTAGGAAACATTCATTAGTAGTTTCGAGATTCTGTTACATTTTGTGACAGAATTAATGTTTTAAAATGCCTCCAATAAGACAACGTAGAAATTGTAACCACATTTCCGATTTTGATAGAGGTCGAATTATCGGCATGAAAGAAGCTGGACTGTCTTTTCGTGAAATTGGTAGATGGGTAAGTAGGGACCACGCTACAGTTGCAGGAATATGGTATGCTTGGTCAGAAGAAGGCATTCAGCGACATCCTCCTGCTGGTAGACCTCCACGTAGCAGCAATGTTCGTGAAGATTGACTTCTTCGAAGAATGGCTACATGAGACCGCATTCTAACAACAAGGTCTGTTGCTGTAGACTGGATGCGAGCTCTTCACCGCCGCGTGTCAATGGCAACAATTTACAGAAGAATCTCTTTTTTTGGGCTGCGATCCTATCGACCATTCCAACGGCTCCCTTTAACTGCACATCACAAGGCTGTTAGGCTTGCTTGGTGTCAAGAGCGCCAGCATTGGAATCAGCAATGGAACGACATTGTCTTCAGTGACGAATCAAGATTTGGTTTGTGGGCAAATGATGGCCTTAGGAAGGTACGTCGATATCAAGGAGAAAGACGAAATCTAGAGTTTGTTGAAAGACGCCATACAACTTTAACAGCTGAGTTATGGTTTGGGGTGCGATTTTTTTCGGTAGAAGATCACTTCTTGTGTTCGTCCCAGGCACTTTAAATGCTCATCGCTATATTCATAATGTCCTGGAACCGGTGTTAGTACCATTCATGCAGACGTTGCCAAACGGTATTTTAAACAGGATAACGCACGTCCACACACTGCAAACATTACCAGAACGTACCTCCAACAAGCACAATTGCAAATGTTGCTCTGGCCAGCACGATCACCGGACTTATCGCCGATCGAACATCTTTGGGACATGATAGGCCGGCGACTAAGATTATTGCCAAGAGCTCCTAACAACTTAAACGAGCTGAGACACCAACTTGTTGTTATATGGAACGAGATACCCCAGGAGAACACAGACCACTTGATAGAAAGCATACCACGACGAGTAAATCCTGGCATTGCTGTTCATAGCGGTGTTACACATTATTAATTTGGTTTTCGTTGTTGTTATTGTTTTCTTATAATTGTTAATATTTTTTTATGAAAACCCGATCCTTTCATACGCAATAATAAAACATTATTTTACCAAAGTTTCAAACCCGTAGCTTTATTTTTAATGGGAGGTGCATTTCATATGAAACGAAGTGTATTTAGCCTCCCATTAAAGCACACAAAATTTTGTGAAGAAATATCAAGTTGTTCAAAAGAGAACATTTTACGACCGCACTGTATATATATACAGAGTATTTAAAAATACGTTAGGATATTTTACCCACTTACCGAGCTCATCAATACAAACAAAAAAGGCGTAATAAACATGGGTCGAAAATCAACCATTTTCGAGTTATGGAGTTTTTTTTAGGAATATAAATATTGCTTGTTATTTGAATAAGTTTCCCACCCATTAAAACAAATAGGCGTATAAATAAAACATTTTAATTACAAATAATTAAAATAGATGTTCTACATGTCCTCCTTCCATTTGTACACATCCTTCGCATTTCCGTAAAAATGAACGCCTCATTATTTCAAAGATTCCTGAATTCATACGAACAGTCTAGCAGGCATGTTCTATTCGTTCTCGCAATTGGTTTAAATTATTCACAGGGCTTGAATAAACTAACGACTTTAAATACCCCTAAATACAAAAGTCGGACGGATTGAGGTAATTTGGAATTGGAATTTGTAGGTGGCCACACAACTGGACCCTTCCGCCCTATCCACCTGCCGTTGTTATTTTCGTTTAGGAAATTTTTGACCATGATTGAAAAATGTGTAGGAGCCCCATCGTGCATCAACCACATATTCATTCTATGAATGAGGGGAACATTTTCTAACAAATGTGGCAAGGCATTACGCAAAAAGATACAATTGGCCAGTCAAACGGTTCGGAAGAAAAAAAGGTCCTCTCATATGGTTTCCAAAAATACCAAGCCAAATGTTAATTGAAAATCGTTGTTGATGATTCGATTTAGGAGTAGTAACTGACCTAGGCCGACCACCACCACCGTTTTTTGATTTAAATGCGTCAACTTCGGATAAACGTTGATGCATTTTTGTAATAAATTTGTCACACTTGCAAGTGCTTCGGCGTACAAGCTACGTGCCTCATAAGAATTACCATTGGTTTTACCAAACGTGAAATGCATATCTGCCATTTCCGCGTTGGTATACATATTCCAACAAGAACAATAACAATATTGACACTTACAAAAATTTAAACAGATGCTGTTTTATCCACTTCCATGGCAGACGTGGTAAATACGATTCTACACTCCTACTCTGCGTAAATAATTTGCTGTATCTTGAAAACGGTTGATTTTTGAACTCATGTTTATTACGACCGTTTTGTTTCTATTGATGAGATCTATAAGTGGCAAAATATTCCAACTATATTTTAAACACCCTGTATATTTTATAAGTATCAAATAAACAACCTGGGGTAGCGCAGTGGTAAGACAGCCAGGCTTTGGATGTAATAGTCCGAACGTTTCCCGGTTCGAATCACTCCAGGGAAATTGTTCTAAGTCCCTGGGTGATCGGTACTGGGTCCAGGTCTCTATTTGCTATTGGGGATCAAATTAAAGGCACTCCTTCTATTACGGTCGCATTAGAGGAGTAACAAGTCCATAAACAAAAACATCCACACACCAGGCAAATCAAGCACGGTTTCGCACCAACACAGTATCCCGCAGAGTTGGACCCTGTTGTGCATAGTACAAAACTTGTTTAGCTTTGCCTCACACCGCCTCGACACTGCGCAAGCGGTACAAGCCAGGATCACGATTATGAAATGAAAAGTATTAAATAATTGTGCAGTGATATGATACACTAAATGGCACAAGTTTTGTTATTGACAGGAAGCTGATATCGAAAATTTTGTTCAAACTATATGTGAAAAATACTTTTAAAATCATTAATAATATTATGTTTAGTTCCTAGTTCATTAATTTGTTCTTGCTTAATAGAAGGATAACCCTACTGAATTTAGTGTATAAGATACTAACAACATTAATATTAAAAAAGTTAAATAAGTTTACAGAGGAAAGAATAGGAGAGTACCAGAATGGATTCAGACAAGGGCGGCAAACAATATATGCAACCCACACGCTGAAACAAATAGTAGAAAAGTGCTATGAACAAGACATAGAGGTGGAAATAGTATTTATAGACTACAGGCAGGTATTCGATACAGTTAAAAGAGGATCGCTTAAAAGAGATGCGAGGAAAATGGGGATACCTAAAAAACTGATAAGATTAGTAAACATGACTATGGAAAGATCGAAAGCAGGAGTACTAACACATGAAGGATTAACAGAACAAATAGAAATATATGAAGGAATAAGACAGGGAGATGGATTATCGGCAACACTGTTTAATATTGCAATAGAAGGAATAATGAAAGAATGCGAAATTAAAGGAACAATAATAGAGAAATCGATACAAGTGGTAGCATATGCCGATGACATAGCACTGATAGCAAGGGATAGGAAAAGTTTGGCAGACGCAATGAAGATGATAAGTAAAGAAGCAAAAGAAAGAGGTTTAGAAATAAACCAAGAGAAAACCAAGTAGATGAAAATTACAAGAAAAAAGGAACGAGTTAACAACAGAGTAATAACAATAGGAAACTATAATATAGAAGAAGTAGAAAGTTATAAATATTTAGGGACAATAATAAATAGAAAGAACAGCGGAAGGGAAGAGATAGAACAGAAGATACAGTCGGGCTATAAAGCATACTACGGACACAAAATGATAATGAATAATAAAAAGATAAGTAAGAAGACGAAATTAAGAGTATACAGAACAGTGATAAGACCGATGGTGACGTATACGGCGGAAAATATGTGTCTCACAGAAAGAGACGAAGAGAAGCTGAAGGTTTTTGAGAGGAAAATAATAAGAAAGATATTTGGAGGAAAGAAGAAAAATGAAGAACCATATAGGGGACTAACGAATAGAGAGGTGTAGGAAATATTAGAAAACGAGAATATAGTCAGAGTAATAAAATCCGAAAGAATATGGTGGTGCGGACATACAAATCAGATGAGTGAGGAGAAAGTAGGGAAAAAGATGACAAAATGGAAGCCACAAACGATACCAAGGGGGAGGCCAAAAGTACGCTGGGAAGAACAAGTAGCGGAAGACTTAAAAAGAGTGAGTCACAGGATGGGGAAAGAAAATGAGAAACAGAAGAGAATGGCAAAAAATTGTGAGAAAAACAGCAAGTCACACAACTTATAAGAGAGGGAAGGAAAAGAGAGAGAAAAGAGAGCAAATGTGTAGTGAAGTAGTGTAGTGGAGTGTAGTGGAGTGACGCACCCCCAACACTGAAACAGTTAAGCCCCTAGGGGCGGCTTCAATTTCTACGGGAATGTATAGCCTTTAATAATAATATATGAAAAATACTTTTAAAATCATTAATAATATTATGTTTAGTTCCTAGTTCATTAATTTGTTCTTGCTTAATACCAACAGAGGATAAAAATTAAAAAATACCTGTAATTTTGCTGGTTGTCCCGATGCGAAAAACGGAATCTTTAAAAATATTCCATTGAATATCATTTATCATTTCAAAATTAAAATTTTTGATGTTCAAATCAGGGTTGAACAGTAAACTCCCATGTGTAATATCGCGAAGCTCTTTTATAGCATTCAAAATGGCTTTCTGAAATTGATCAATAATTATTTTATGCATATGACACTTTTCAGAAACATTATTACATCATTTAATTGATCCACCTGCATCTTCTCAATAGAAAGTTGGCCAAATTTCTTAACACCCTGTATTGTAACTGGTCGCGTTCGCAAGTACACATCTTCGAAAGGAATGTCATTAATCTGTTTCACGTAGATGTTGTTGGCTTTTAGAGAATTAATTATGGAAAGATTTTCCACGTTTTGTGTTCCATTTTGGAATGCATAATCTGAAAATGGATAAAGTGAAACAATGAAATAATGTTTAACACTGTTTTACCATTAAGAACTTTATTTAAGAGAGAAACATCTAGCTGGTTAGCATGGAGTTCTTTGCATACGACTGGACCTGTGATGGTTTGGGGTTTAGAATACGACAACCACATATTTGGAGTCCATCGAACGCCATTCAGAGACTGCACATGGATATCTTTGGTCCATAGTTCTTCTACATGTAATGCACCTCTAACTATCATGTTTCCATGTATCTGTTATGTTAAAATTATATCAATGTAAAAAAACGAAATGAAATTAAAGGTGAATCAAGAAGATTGTTAAAAGAGAAAGGAGAACAGAAGAAAATTTAATTGATGCTTGACTTTTCATTCAGTTAAAAAAAAAACTGAAGTATCTGCAGCCCCAATTAAATTAAAGTCTTTCCCGTTGACCATGGGATGAAAACCATTGTAAGGTGGGTGCTATAACATACCGAATCTCCTTCATGGAACAAAGTATCTACTTTGGGATGTAAGACGTTAGTCCTGTCTATTACCCTATCCAGTCTATCCTTTAATTCGTTTGCCTAAAAGTAATTTTGGTTTAAGGAAAATAAACTTATATGCAAATAAATACCCGATGCTGAAATTCTGTTGATATAAATTGAGAATTAACGTTTGCAGAATCTGCGCGCACGGCAGCTCCAACATTCATCCTGCCTTTGTATTCCAAAGGTTCATTGGTTTGTATCACTTTTTGGCTAGATTTGGTTAAAGAATCCAATTTTAGATTATTGATCTCAATATTTTTTCCTAAATTTGCTAAACACTGTAAAAGTACGTCAGTCTCCGCCGGTTTTCTCTCTAGAAACAATTGTATCAAGTATAATAATAAAATGAAATTTGCAAGAATCGTACCAACTAGCAGGTTTGAAAATGAACCAAACAAAATGAAAATACCTGGTTATAGGAAATGAGGAAATTGTGAACTTCCTATTGGAAAACGAATAGATAATGGGAGTTGATAAGTGTAAATATTTAGATGTTACCTTCAATAAAAAGGGATACAGGGACCTCAAAATGCAAAGACCTTAATTTCTTAAAATATTATAAATTATTGAAAATAATCAATGTTAAATTTCCGTGTTTTATAATAGAAATATCCCTTAAAATTTTACCGACTATCAAATATATGAGATTATTTTCGTATTTAAACACGACTTCTTTATATGTAGTGAGGTAGTGGGTACTTTCCAACATCACTGTGTGGGAGTTCGACTGTAGTTTTAATCCGAGATACTCGTACAAAAATATTATTAAAGTGTTAGGAAAGCAGTTAGGATTTAACGTTTGTGAGGCGTCATAACAGTTTACGAAAAACTAGTTTTTTCCGTTAGTTTTATTTCAAACTCTAAAGACAAGGTTGAAGAATCTTTACTTCTAGAAACGTCCTTACAAACTGAAGAAGATCTACGAAACGTTGTCGAACACTTCAATCAAGTCGTACAGAATGCTGCCTGGTATGTGACTCCAAGGTAGACCACACATACACATAGAGATGAATGCCCAATTGCAGTCAAAAGGCAAATAGCAGAAAAAATGAGATTTAGAAGACGATGGCAAAATACTAGAGCTGCAATTGGCAGAACGAACTTTAATTGACCTACTGCCAAACATAGACTACTCCTCAAACGACTTAAAAAAAACAGGCAATTCAACACTATCTGGAAACGTTATCACCTACTACAGCAACTGACTACGCTTTATGGAGAGCCATAAGATAGTTGATACAACCAACCCAATACATTCCACCACTCCGCAAAGATGACGATGCTCCGTCATTTTTGCACCCACCCATGCTCGGGTAAGAAGTTCTACTGGAAAGGCGGCGGTAATTGCAAAACATCTAGAGAAGGTACCACACTCTTCAGAGACCATTCCTGAAGACGACAGTGAAGTTGAGCAATTTCTAACAGCACCATTTTAGATGAGCTTACCAAGCAAACGTTTCAGAACCAAAGAAACTAGTTCTGTAATTAGAGGCCTTAAGAATAACAAGTCGCCAGGCTATGACCTTATCACCACTAAAGTACTAAAAGAATTACCCGAAAAAGGTTACATATTCCTAATAAAGTTGTTTAATGCTGTTATTAGAATGGGTTGGTCATATAGACCAATAAGTCTGCTTCCGTTCCTTTCAAAAGTGTTCGAAAAGCTACTGTTATCACAACATCAATTTGGTTTCCGTGTGCAGCACTCTACGATCGAACAGGTGCATAGATTAGTACATAAAATAAATAATAGGCTAGAAACAAAAAAATACTGCTCTGCGGTGTTTCTTGATATTGGCCAGGCCTTTGATAAGGTCTGCCATGAAGGCTTACTGTTCAAAACCAAGCATGTATTATCATCAGATTTCTACTAAGTAGTCAAATCGTATTTAATTAACAGACACTTTTTAGTCAAAGTACAAACAGAGTTTACTACTTTATTCCGAATCAGTTCTGGAGTGCTCCAAGGGAGCGTTCTGGGTTCGCTGTTATACTTGCTCTATACGGCAGATTTACCCACAACCAGACTTACTACCATTGCTACATATGCTGATGACACAGATATTTTGTCATCCCACCATAGCATCCGAATAATTACAAATCTCAGAAAATTACAAATTTGGTTAAGAAAATGGCGTGTTAAAGCCGATGAAACAAAATCAGCACATATAACATTTACGCTGAGGCGAGAAACTTGTCCGCTCCTCAATGGACAACTCTCTCAACAAGACTCAGTTAAGTACTTAGGAATACACTTAGACAGACGTCTCACTTGGAAACAGCATATTTGGGCCAAACGTAAGCAATTAGGACTTAAATATAGGAAAATGTATTAAATGGTAGGTAGAAGTTCACAGTTATCAACAGTCAACAAATTACTACTTTACAAAACAATTCTACGACCAGTCTGGACGTACGGACTGCAGCAGCAAACTCTTTCATAAATATAATCAGAAGATTTCAATCTATAGTGCTACGTCAAATATTGAATGCCCCTTGGTATGTCCCAAACGATACTATAAGTTGCGATTTTGGAATAACTTCGGTCAGTGAAATGGTCATGAAGTTGAATGTGTACACTCAAACAATTTAGCCAGTGAACTACTAAATGTTTGTGTAATGCGACGACTGAAGAGACTCAAACCCTTGGACTTACTAAATAGATTTGCCTAAATATTTGAAATCATTGATAAATGTTAAATCAAGCCATTTAGTTTTAGCATAGAGCAATAAAGATATATATCTTTATTACTCTATGGTTTACTAGCACCATAAATCCGCCTAGATATAATATGTTTTACTACTTTTTAACAGCAACTGTTTGACCTGTAACTATTTAGATTTTTTTTTACCATATGTCTCATATAGGAT
Source organism: Limonius californicus (assembly GCA_014611495.1). Classification (NCBI taxonomy): domain Eukaryota; kingdom Metazoa; phylum Arthropoda; class Insecta; order Coleoptera; family Elateridae; genus Limonius; species Limonius californicus. The sequence goes on from JABXWE010039270.1 coordinate 9,274, forward strand.
CGGCGGAAGAGGAGGTCAACTCCTAAACAGCCATTGAGTTGTAATTTATATAGGTAGTCTTATGACTTGTATATAATATGACCCAATATACTGAGAAAATTGAAAAAATCTATTTCTATGGTTTTAGTTTGTTTCAGCTAGTCATAGTTATGTTCAATAGATATAGTAATCAAAAGCCCAACTATTTTAGGGGTTTTAAGGGAAATTGCTAATTAGGCAATAACCCACAAGTAATTAGCAATATCAAAGAATTTACTGAATGGTTGTATATTGTTTGGCAGATTGTAAATAACGAGGAATCAAATAAAAAAAATTTCAAACTGTGTTTCCGATTAATTATTTTGGGGATTCTATATAGACTTGGCTATCAAAAATTAAGGATAACTTTTAACATTGACAAACCATTATATTCGTTTCTCTGTTTGTCTCAGGTTCTAGGGCCGTCTACCTGAATTCTGGAAAGCGAACTGCAGCCAATGTAAAGTATGCAACAAAATAAATTGGTACATAATCTTGGCTTCGTTCTGATTGTACAAAATTTAATATATCTTGTTATTGGGGTTGTGTGGATTATATTCTTAAAGGATGGTAGTTTGTAATAAGATGAACAAATTTAACTAAATTAAGTCCACATATATCATACAGGTAGATTTATTTTACCGTATTTTTGGACCACTTTTTGAAATCTTGGATATGTAGTCTACTAGTAACAAAAACTGCAATAGACAATAGAAAACGCTAATTATAGTTTATTTTGAGTCACTTTAGCAGCCCCTTAATCAGAAAATCGAGCTCTCTGTGTCTTTTACTGTAACTGTACATTTAGGTAGTTATATTTTTCACGTCTTCTAATTTAACTAGTACATATTAAATGTTTTATGTCTATATGTATGTCTATTTCTTAATACCGTTTGAAACTGTTTTTTAATTTTTGGTAGTACTTTAAGACCTTTCAATATCAAGTTTCGCCTGAAGCCTTAATCCACCATCGGTACCGTCTGGGAAAAATGTTTATTGGTTAAAAGTTGCGCTTTTTGTATATTCTGAGCATTGACAGTTTTGTTACTAATTAGTTGTGGGTTAGTTATATATGTCTAAACTTCGTTTGTTGAGCATTGAGCTAGAACGTAAACAAACGCACGTGTTTGACTCACCCGAGCGCGCGCTGTTATTGGTCTACGCTAGATAAGGCTAATGCCACATTATTTAAGGAGTAATTGACGCTCAAAACCTTTACTTTGCACTCGTAATTACCGGATTAAGTTGGTGTGCTTTTTTGCAGTGTTTATCGGTTTTCGGAGCGTTTGTACAGTGCCTGGTGCTTATTTTCCTAAAATGGAGCAAGTTGTTCCAGAAACGTGTAATCGTAGGGGGCGTCCTACTACTTTAAATGAAAAACAATTAATAGTAAAATTGTATAATTCGTCGTTAGAAGAAAATCCTGAGATTTTACTGACTGACATTGTACAATTTATTGCTAAAACAGTGGGTGTTAGTGTTGCAACAATAAAAAGAATTTTAAAGAAGTTTCGGGATACTAAAACTTTGTCTTCTCCAAAATCTCCCGGAGTTAGAAAAAAAACTTTTAGATGAAATTGATGATGCTGTTCTATTTGCAATTCGTAGGAAGGTACGTGTTATTTTTAAGCAAACCGTAATTTTTCTGACAATATGTGAAACTTATTCCTAAACTTGCATTTCTTAGCTTGGTAAATTTCTGTGTAGGTTCACGAATTTTTTTTCGGAACGAAATACCAACCATATATAAAACTTTGACGGTCGTTAACAATGATGATGACCAGTTGCCGTGTTTTAAGACTACGACTTTATGTGGAATATTAAAAAAATTAAATTTTAAATGTTCAACTCGCTGCCGTCAATCCATGTTAATGGATAGAGAAGATATTATCGCTTGGCGTCGAAATTATCTTAAAACTATCCGAAAACATTGGGAAGCAGGTCGAGTAATTTTTTATACCGAAGAAACTTGGGTAAATGCCGGTAAGTTTTGCTTGTTGGCTCATTAATATTAAATTTAATTAATTTTGTAAATAAAACACCTACTTATAACATTTTTCTAAACTTTCGTAAATGGGTCAAATATTTGTAATGCAGAGCTCTCCAAGTCCATAAAACCACCAATTCTTCTAAAAAAGAATTCCGATGGCGCGAACGTTAATTTAGAAACGCAAGGAATATTACGTAAATACACATCCGATAAATCAACGCACCTGTCAAGCGTCTGTTTACGTTCTAGCTCAATGCTCAACAAATGAACTTTTGTAATGTAAATTGCTTTCTTTTTTAATAAATATATGCATGGAATTGTACAATTAATGTTTTGGTAAACTGGTATTATTGTAGTAGGTACTTACCCTTTTTACGAGAATAAACACTAAAAGGGATTATTACGGATTTAAGTTGGTTTTCACGTGTTAGTATAAAAATTAGCATCATTTTCCTATCGTTTCCTGAAATTATCTTCATATCTAAAATTTTCTTATACTTTTCACCGATTTTTGTTTGGGCAATTAAATGGAAATAATTCGAGGAGTGACCAAATACCAGAAGGCGATCCTAAAAACCATGTTGGTAGAATAATATTCTTAGAGCATAGGTGCAAAAGTATTACCTTTTGGATGAGAAAAATCATAGGAATTTCATCGATGGTAGTTAGTAAACTTTTTTGAATTTGGGTGTAGTTTTCAAATTTCATCCACTGGACAAACTCAGACCCTAAAAACAGATAAATTAACCCAGGAAATCCAACAATTTGCTTTTTACCATCCCACCAGTACAGAGTACTATTTTGAGTTTCCTCAAAAATCACAATGTATTGGTGGTGGTTGAACTGGTATGAAAAAACATTCCTGGAGTTGTTTGCTAGCAGAAGTTGTTTTCTTTTTAACCGCTCATTGTGTAGTTCATACGCAATTAAGTTATGCTAGAACAAATTGTTGTTAACATGAACTGTTAAAAACTGTATACGAATACCTTGTGATGATTTGGAGAATTGTGCAAAATTAGAATGATTGCTGATTTTTCACTATTAAATGATAAAACTGCAACTGCGTTTTTGGTCATAACCTTATCAATTTCATCAAAATGAGTTTCAGTCCATTGGTAAATCCTTAAACAAACATTATGGGGCTTGCCCAAAAAGTGTTTTCAATATACTTACGAAGATGATGTTAAGGCTTCTCCTTCTGTGTTGGCAATAAATAAGTAAAGTTTGTTTTCATTTACAACAAATGTTGCGTCTGATGCTCTATCTATACTCTGGATTGATTGAATGAAAAACCAATCATCATTGTAATACCCATAAATATGAGAATAACCAGTTGGGAGGGCAATAAATACCATTTCAAGGTTATTGTATTCGATAGTCTGTAAATATAAGAAAATGAGATTTATTAATTACGGATTAATTTGATTTTTCTAACAAACCCTGATAAAGGAAACATTTTTTTCGAGCCTAGCAAATTCTTCGTGTTCGTTGAACGTAAGTGTATTATTGGAAGGTATTGTGTAATATAACATATTACCCATAAACACGTATGTTTTGTTAATTAATGAAAATATATTCGCAGTAACGTAAGGGTGTGGCAAGAGAGCAGTTTTAGCTGTGTAGAATTCAATATCTGTTTGCATGTCTAAAAATGATAAATTAATACAGTTTCAATTGATTAAATAAAAAAAACTACCTATAGTATAAGAACTCTGGTCTAATAAGTTTGTTAATTGATTATCAATGTTTTCTAAATGGTTATCTAAAATTTTCTGCAAATCTTCGTTAGCCACGTGGTTTTCAGAACGGCACAAATTCACATATAACAGCAAACACTAAAAAATGCACGTTAAATAGGATTTCAGATAGTTATTAACAATAAGTACGTACCAAACAAAAATTTAATTTTCTCCAAATCATGGTATTATAAACTTACTACACAACGGCACTGTGAAACTTCCCAAACTTTTCCAGGGTTACAGTTTATCACGCACTTGTAGATACGCACGTGTGTTGGGCTTACAGAATACATTATTGGCAAACTTTTATTGGCTTATAGTTTTGACTCCAGAGTACGTATAATTAAATACGAAATAAGCAACAGAAAAATGATCACAGAGGTGATTTGCTTGTTGTATATTACTGGATTTTAACATTTTCAGTACAATATTCATATAAATAAATTATCACACATCCATTGACGAAAATTATTTGTTTATATAACATTTAACGATTTGGCAAGCCAAACTAGTATTAAAATATCTTCTACTGGCATAAAAATATGTAAAACGAATTATTGTACGTACAATACATTTCGCATAACTGAAATGAATTTTTCAAATCAGAAATACAGTATAGTTAGTTATCACCATATATATTTTTACCATATGGGGGGGGGGGGATAAAGTAGACCTCCCCCTGGAATTTTTGCCGTTTTTTTCGAGTTCGCCAGGTTGTAATTTTGCGGGACGGTGGGAAAAAGGCAGTAACATCGTAAAAAAATCGAAATTTTCTAAAATCTGCTCGGTGCAAAAATCGTCGGGGACACTTTCGATTTTTATAGCCTCGCTAATACCGATACCGAGGTGGCCGTAAGCTAGAGGTTAGCGCGTTTGACTTCTACGCTGAAGTTCCTGGGTTCAATTCCCAGTACCGGAACATCGGATTTTTAACAACCATTCTCCCTCGCAAAGCAATGGCAACCCAGTGAGGTGCTCTGCCTAGCAAATTTTCTCTGGCGTACGAGTGTTTACACTTCCCGTGGTTCGGAGCCCACCTTAAGCTGTAGGTTCTCTATGTTTGTGGCACTTTAAACGCCCAACACAGGCATAGGAGAGAAGATCGCTACGTTTCGTAAGAGATAAAGCACTCGAAAAAGAATAATAGCGATTCGGACCAATAGTAGTCCTAGGTGAGGGCTTCCCGGAAATTTTTGATTTCGGCGTTGCGGTCTCCGGACGGCTGCCAGCGGTCCGCAACCTTTTTTTTTATATATCTCGGTCCATAGGTGGGTTAGAGAAACGTGCTAGGACCCCAACCCGAAACCTTTAGAACTCCGGCACCCAACATTTTTTTTTGAAAGCTGATTCATTCGTTTTTCAACCGGATCGTCTTAAATACGGAGTACTGTTGGGAGACGTGGCCGAATAGCATCTGGCGAAAGCGCATCCGAATCGGCTGCCCCGTTCGCAAGCGGTCGCCGTGGAAGCGAGCGGGCGCAACCGTCGACTTTGACGGCTAATAACTCGGACACAACTTGACCGATCGAGTCGATTTTTTTTGCCGAGTAGCCAATCGCTGTGGTTGATGACAGTCATGAAGGAAAACGAGTGGCCAAACATTTTAAGCAATAAATGTGACCGTATTTGGGGAGTAATAGCTGGGTTGTTGAACGTAGCCGTGGGTGTCATTGTCGAAAATGACCGTCTTCATGTCGAAAAACGTCAAAACGTCGGCGGTGTTTACATTTCGGAGACGGGCGAACAGTAGCGGCACGTGCCTTAGGTTCGCCTGCGAAAGTCCCATCCGGATATCTTGTTCCGCTATCCGCCGGTGGCGGTTTCCGTTTCGAAAAGCGTAGAAAGAATTTCCAAGGCTTATATTTTCCAAAGTACGAAACAAAGACGAACTAGGGAAGTTCGATATGTGTCCTTGGAAAGAGCGCGGCGAATAGAGATGTTTCCAAATCTCGTGAACGGTGACCTGCGCGAGGTAGGAGCCTAAATTTGGAAGAAAGGGACGTTTTAAGTGAAACTGAAAAACATTGACCACCTTAAGGCGCGCGAAATTTAAAAGATAAAGATACTAGGTTATGGAAATAAAAATTAAACAATTCACATAAAAATAACCAAAATCCTTCCTAGTATTCTAATTTGGATTAAAATAATTTAATGATTGATTTAAAAGAAAAACCGCAAACTACTGTAATTTTAGATTATTTATTAAAAACATACAGCTAAATTTCAACAATAAATTTAAAAACCTGCAATTTGATTTTGACCTGTTGGGCTAGGCTAGAATATGACTAAATCAAGAAAAACTTTTAATATATAATTACCAATTTATTTATATAAATTTACAACAGTTGTCGAAAAAGACTGTTTTTGAAGTAGCAATAATTAAAACTGGAATAGAAATCGCAAAAAAACACCACCTGCTATGAATGCCATGTGCAATTGAAATGTCAAAATCACCACAATCGCCATTGCGCTGGTAGCCTAATGTTTTTAGGCCGATCTTGCGTACAGTTTACGCGGCGTAGTCTAGTCTAGTCTACTGCGCAATTGTTCATGAGATTTGGAAATACTTCTACTACTTCGTAATGGGGAAGTGCTACGATTGGGCTACGTGGTCCACCGCCAGAGGGCGCGCAATAAGTTTCGATAAATTGCTGTAACTCTGGTGAGGTGTGCTTGGGGGCGCTAGATGCCACCTTCCGAGTTGTATAAGGTGGTATAAGTGAGACCTCAGCCCGAAACCTTTCGAACGGACATAACCTGAAAAAACAGTAAAACGGTTTGCCATACAAGTAGGTTCGTTCGCTAGGAAAAGATAAATATTGGCATACCAATAATGTAGCTATTTTATGCGAGCTAAAATTCACATAGCGATTGTAGTTCAACTATTAATTATTATTTGTAATTGTGTGGCATTTAAAATATGTAGTTTTGTTTCCAGATATGAAAAATAATTTCACATTTAGAAATTAATTTCAGCTGTAAGAAAGTATACTAACATGTCTGATATGTGTTTCACACATATAAGTAATTTATTACACATATCTTTAAATATAAATTACAATCACTATGTGATTTTAATACTTTTTGGCTAGTCTTAATAAAACAGTAAAATGGTTTGCCATACAACAAGGAAGTTCATTCGCTAAGACAAAAATAAATATTGGCATACCAAAAATGTAGCTATTGTATGCGAACTAAAATTCACATAGCGATTGTAGTTGAATTATTAATTATTATTTGTATTTGTGTGTCGTTCAAATAATGTAGTTTTGTTTCCAGATATGAAAAATAATTTCACATATTAGACTCTAACGTCAGATGTGAGAAAGTCTATTCACCTGCTTGATATGTATTTCACATATGAATAATTTATTCCACATATATTTAAAATTAAATTACAATTACTGCGATTTTATTACTGTTTTGACCAGTTTCAATAAAACAGTAAAACGGTTTGCCATACAAGTAGGTTCGTTCGCTAGGAAAAGATAAATATTGGCATACCAAAAATGTAGCTATTTTATGTGAGCTAAAACTTACATAGCGATTGTAGTTCAACTATTAATTATTATTTGTATTTGTATGGGTTTAAAATATGTAGTTTTGCTTCCAGATATGAAAAATAATTTTACATTTAGAAGCTCATTTCAGATGTAAGAAAGTATACTAACATATCTGATATGTGTTTCACATATAAGTAATTTATTACACATATCTTTAAATATAAATTACAATCACTATGTGATTTTAATACTATTTGGCTAGTCTTAATAAAACAGTAAAACGGTTCACCATACAACAAGGAAGTTCATTCGCTAGGACAAAAATAAATATTGACATACCAAAAATTTAGCTATTTTATGCGAGCTACACTTCACATAGTGATTGTCGTTCAACTATTAATTATTATTTGTATTTGTGCGATGTTCAAAATATATATTTTTATTTCCAGATATGAAAAATAATTTCACATTTAT
>JABXWE010039272.1:0-10977 GCA_014611495.1 Limonius californicus
AAAACGTATTTCTTTCTGCCAAACGTTTTTTCGTCTTATAGGCCACCTAGATATCAAATTTTGTCAAGTTATTCAAAATAATAAAAATCTTTGTAGGTTTAAAGTTACTATTATAGCGGTTTTCTATATTGCTGGCTTTAACGGCCGAGGGAAAAACGTATTTCTTTCTGCCAAACGTTTTTTCGTCTTATAGGCCACCTAGATATCAAATTTTGTCAAGTTATTTAAAATAATAAAAATCTTTGTAGGTTTAAAGTTACTATTATAGCGGTTTTCTATATTGCTGGCTTTCCCGGCTGACGGAAAAACGTATTTCTTTCTGCCAAACGGTTTGTCGTCCTATGGGCCACCCAGATATCAAATTTTGTTAAGTTATTCCAAATAATAAAGAAACTTGCTGTAGTTAGAATTATTTTTCTAGCGGTTTTGTTTATTCCCAGCGCCCCCGGCTGACGGAAAAACGAATTTCTCTTGCCAAACGTTTTGTCATCTTATCGGGCACCTGCATATCAACTATTGTGACGATATTCCAAATAATAAAAAACTTGTTGAGGTATTCGTATTGTAATATGTATATTACGCCCCGCCGCCCGCATGTTGTGTAAAATGAAATTTTTGTGTTCCAAGCGTTTGCTTGTTGTTCTGGCAAGTTGTACGTTAAATATTAAGAGGATATTATAAAGGATAATGATTTTATAGGTTCATTACCTGCAGTGTATAATTTCCAATTTATGACCACGACTTTATTGAGCAAAAATCTTTGCTGGAAATTTGCTAGATCACGCCGGCTGGGAAAAATACCAATTTGCTAGTTATCATCTTGTATAGATTTTTTAATTTCTAGGCTAATTAAAGGACGTTCTGTAGCCAGGCGTTGTTCTATGTAAATTAAATTTTTCTATTTATAATGCAGTTGTGTTAATAATAAATACGTCCTCATTTTGGACTAAACAAAAACATTTTAAAAAGCAGCTGCTATTTAAGATTAGAGGAAAATCATTTTTTGTGTTAGAACCATTATTTAAAATTTTTACAAAGTTAGATAAATCTTTCTCTTTAAGTTTTATTTAAATCAGGTTTGTGGGGAAGAGGCAACACAGGAATACTTTCCTAAATCTTTAAAAAGTAGCAGCTATTTAGCACATGTTAAAAAGCATTTTTTGTGTTGGATCCAATACTTTGAATTTTACAAAGTTAGCTGAATGTTTACCACACTATTCGGGTTTGTGGAGATCAGGTAAAACAGAAATAGATTTTCAGAAATTTTATCCCATTTATTATATAAGGCACAACATCTGCAGAACTAATAATTATCAAATTACATATCACTTTTCATTTCTCAACATTGTGAAAGAAATCAGCGTAACTAGCACTAAAACAATCCTCAAAGAACACATTGTAACCTTAATTGTTAACATAAATTAGCCTTACAGGTAGGCACAGATGAAAACCAATTTAAAACTTAAATGTATAAGTATCATCAGTAATAACTTAAAAATAAATGATATGATTAATTCTTGTTGACCGTAGAATACGGTGTTATTAACTAAAACTAATTAAAAATAAACAAAAATGGCACTAGGAAGGTCATAATACAAGCAAAATAAAGTAATCTAGCAGCCTGATAAAAATAATAGCTTGAAGTTTGAACCATTACTTTTAATCAGGCCTATACGGACGCGACTTTTATTCACAAACAACTGTATACACGTTTTGAGCATAGTTAATATACAAGCAGATATAAAGACCTTCTTAAAAACGATTCATATAGATCACAACCGTGTGTATAACAAATGTACTAAAATAGAAGGCAATAGACAATATTTAAAAAATAAGTTTCAAACATTTTTTATTTGTTTTTTGAATATTTAGGGAATCCTTACAATTGTAAGAAATAGACAAACTTTCTTCTGTCTTGCATTTTAAATTCTGTTAAGTATCTGGAACTTTTTGGATTGGACTAAAAAAGTTAAGAAACATGAGCAATAAATTTTTGAATAAAAATCAAAAATTTCATTTTATGATCTTCTAAATAATAGAGCAACTGATATTGATAAATAAAATCCTTAAATTTAGAACTTATTTTTAAATATTTTAAAGCTTGCAGGCTTGACTGAATAATTTATATTATAGAATGTGGTACAGTGAAAAAACGATGCGTATTAAATGATTAACGATATGACAGAAGGACACTATCCGTCCATTCTGTCAGCACGATATCACACAGAGGTCATGACCTGTCGAACGCATTCTGTAACAAATTTATCCTTATCATCCACCAAACCATACTCGCTGCCACTCAGTGACCACTCCAATGAGTTGATTGCATCTTCTGTGAATTTATGACCTTTCAGACTAGTAATTACTTTAGCCTCGCCACTGAAGCCGGTGCTGGACAAGCCTGGTGGTACATACAGGGTCACGTCGCTTACTCTGCCTTGTTCCACAATCATTGTGACCCTCAAGTTCTCAGTCACCAAATCAAAATTGTTTAGGAATTGAGCAGGAACAGCGAATGATTTTGTGACACTGAACTTTGGAGTCTTACCATAGCACCATTCCCAGTCCCTTAACATGTTGCGGATTTCAGAGATACCTGTAATATTTCATAAAAGTTAGAAAACTAGGTTTTTACAAGTACATGTTTCATGGCAGCTTAATATGGGTAAGAAATGTTTTTTCCCGTGATATGACATGAAAGAAATTAAACTACCGTGATTTAAATTTAAAATATGGGAAGTTTTAAAAATGATTTTTTCCTGCAATATAGATTAAAAAATAAAGCATTATTTAAAATTTTAAATATAGAATGAGTTAGAAATGATTTCTTCCCAGAGTATAGTTGGAAAAATAAAACATTTAAAATATAGCGTGGGTTAGAAATGATTTTTTCCTATAATATGTTTAAAAAATAAAACATTATTTAAAATTTCAAATATGATTAAAAAATTAAAATTACCATGGTTTAACTTATTTTAATAATATGTTTGAATAAACACAAGGCGGACCACTAAACGTTTGTTTGCTGTATAGTGAATTAATTTAGCTGTAATTATATACATGGTCCTGGTTTATGACTGGAAGCATGTGGTTATAACCTTTAGTAATGTTCCAATTCAATTAATTCTCATTTCTTAATGGAATTTAGAATGTGCTTTACTTATGCAAGAATGCAGTTTATGAAAATTTATGTTGGCATTAACACATAATCGAAGTGATGAAGACAATATAGCTTTCACTGAGAACAATTCAAAATTAAAATGTTAATTTCCAACTGCGACTCAAATAGAATTTTTGTCCTAGGAGAAGATATTTGGTTATAGTTTTGGTGGTAATAATTAATAGCTCCGATAGATGCGGTTAAAACCAATTAAAAGGCGAAGAAACTTACCAGGGAACCATTGTTCCGTAGGGTTAATCATCTGGAAGCCATTCTGTTGACTAGCTAGTAGTTTGCCACCATCTTTCAAGGAATTGGCAGGTGTACGCATGTATTCCCATCCCACAGCAGATAGCAGCCCATCGACAGTTATTTTAGGATTCTCTTCACACAGATTAAGTATCTTGGATTTTACTGACTTGGTCGCATTGGTTTTGATTCCCGTCTATTAGAACATTTATTATTATATCTTTGAAGCATTAGCCAAGCGATTAATTAATATTATTTATGTCCTTCGAAATAATTTTAATAGTATTGTATTTAAAAATAATTAATAACAGAATGTTTAGTTTGGTTGAAATGGTATTAAGATAATACTACTTAACTGAAACAGCTCTAAAAATAAAATTAACAAACAATAACACTCAGCCAGAATGTGCAAGCCTGAATATGGCGCCATCTGAGTGTAAACAATGCATTAATCTTCCAGTTTTTTAATGTTTAAATAATCATCAAGCTTTGTTTCGAGACGGTCTATAGTGAGGCACCACATGACAGCATGATTTTAAAATCCTTCTAAACCAACAAAGGTTGCTATTTACATACGGTACAATAAAAATTTTCAGAAAAATTTAAAGATCAAAGCGTTTTGGATTTATAATGAAATCATTTGAAATATGTTTAATAGTTTCAAGTTCTTTGGGGCAATGTTAAGACTTATAAAAATGAATAATCAAGCTATAGAATCTAGAAAGAAACTTGTATATTTCCAGATAATTTGGAAGGTCAAACTAATTTTATCAAGAAAAATAATTCTTCGGTATAATTCCATTAGGTGCATTCGTTTATTTAATCGCGAAGTGGAGTTGGAAGTAGAAAGAGTAGGGTCAGATAAGTAGTCACTTGGTACATGAGCGCTCCTGCGATATTCTAAATGTTTGATGCAAATACTTTGAGCAAAAAGAGCGCGCTCTGTGTGATTGTTTCATGAATAAACGAACAATGCAGATTGCACTCCGAATCAGCTCCGAACCATTACCGAACACTATTGATCGAAAAGAGCAAAAATAGCACCACAGAATGAAATAACGAATGCACCTATTGATTCTGAAACAATGTTTAACATTTAAGTTCCCTCTGTGATAAAGCTAAGATTTAGAGGAATTTTAAATTTCCCTACAATTTTTAAGGGTAAACCCATTTTCTTCACTAAAATTTTCCAGTAAATCTGCAATATTGTTTGACGGTTACATTCTCTTTGTGCTAAAGTTAAGACTTCCAGAAATAATAATCGAGCTTAAAAATTTAGTAAAAACCAATAAAAATTAATAGGTACCAGAAGGTTGAAGTCGATTTTGTAAAGCAGCTAAAACATGAAATTTTAAAGTTCTGCAGTAGAACATCAGTAGAAAAATTTCTTAAATTTCAAGGAATATTTTGCTTAAGTAAATGCATACGTATTTTTATATAACAGAAGTAAGTCTATATAAAAGTGTAGGAGTTACCAAAATAATGCTGCTGATTTGCAGCTCTTATTCTATATGCTATTTATGGTAAAGTTACACTGTAACAAGAACGAACAAGCAACTTCTAAAAACGAATTATTTAACTTTTAATAAAAATAAAACACTTATATTCCAAAACAAATACTTTAAAAAAATTTACCAGAACAATCTTGTCGGGTTGAGGTCAATTTTTGAGCATTTTTGAAGAGATAAAAATGAAATTTTAAGATTTTGCAATCAAATATCTGTTACTGGGAAAAAAACTATAGATAATTCCAAGCACTATCAAGTTTCAAACGTGTTTCTACTGTAAAGATTATTTTAATGTAACTATTTTGTAAGTTTTTTGGGGATGACAAAAACAAGTCTACAGAAAAATGATTTACACTACATGTATTTAAATTCATATCTGAGAAAAATAGGGAATCAACAGCATTAATTTAACACTAGAACGAAAATGTCATATCAGCAAAAATATGTTTGTTCAAAGAAATACGTCACACAGATTGTCCCAAAGTGTTAAAAGATAAACATCCTGTGTTTGTTGCTCAGGGTAATAGGGTAGATATGCTGTTTATTATAATTTTTCTCAAAACTGATTGTAATTATCCGCATTTTTTTTTCCTTTAAATTACCACAAAAGAAAAACGTGTTCCTCTCAATTTTTTTGATGGGTCAATTCTGTTTTAAACTATACATTTAAGCATAATTTTTTTTATTTTAAAAATTTTAGGTTATCTAATTTACTGTTCATAAATAATTCTTATTTTCCAGAAACTTTCTTTTATGCCGTATAGGCTGTTTTAATTAAATTCCAAGCATTTTGTTTGGTAAAAACCACTTTATTTGAGAGGAGTTACATATATAATTTTAAACTTGAGACATTCTACTATAAATATGAATTTTTGTTTGATTTTTTGTGAAGAATTACTATCTTGTGCTAATCAGCTATTTTAAATTTCAAACATTTGTGAGAAACCTATGAAACTTATTGATTACATAATTTTAGAGTTTAGGCATTCTCTATAAATATCAATGTTTGTTTATTAATAGGACACTCTAAGGGTATAGGGATTCTAGAAGAAGTTTATTATTTTTGAGAAAAATCATTGTTTAGCTAAAGCAACCTTCTGATAAAATTAGTTCTTTTTTTATTTCTGGTTTATTTGAAATTAGATCTCTGATGGTGGATGAGAAACACCCTGTTAGAATATATTAATAGTAGCCAATATTTTTTACTGTTGATTAAGTTAGATAAGAAGCAAAACCATTTCACATTTTAAAAAATTTACGTATGATCTATTAAATACAAACCTCCTCTTTGTGAAGAGCTTGGCTAAGGTCGACCTTGTCTACTCCCACAAGGAGAGTGCAGTGATGATAAGCAGTTGGTTGCCCAAGTTTTGCAGCAGTTCCAGATACCTTCGATGGTTAAGGAAAAAACGGACAAAATTTGCTTTAAAATTTCAACTATCAGAAACAATTTTTGATAAAACTAGTTAAAAATTATTGCTTTAAAAAAAGGATACTTTAGTGTTCCTAACGAGAAGATCTTCCCTAGGAGAAATATCAATCTTCACTCCATATTCTCTGAATATGGCACGAGTGATTAGTTCTAAATTATGTTTGCGATTATACTGATCTCTGGCAGTGAAGAACGTCATATTCAGATTGCCTTGGTCGTGGTACACGGTTCCTCCTCCACTGTTGCGACGAGCAAGTTGCACTCCTTTCTCTGTAATGTTGCTAAGTTCAGCAACATTTGCTTCCTGCCATGGGTTTTGATGTCTGCCAATTACCACGCAGGGATCGTTTCGCCACAGCATCAAAATGTGGTGATTGGTGAAATCATAATTACGATACATCCAATCCTCCAAAGCCAAGTTGGTGAAAATATCGTTAGATTGAGAAATGAACACGGATTTTTTAATGTCTTTGGAATTTACTGTTGTCTTGGCTGGAGTTGAGAAGCGACGAAAACTCATACGCGCAAACAAAGGCTGTACTTTGGTGAATGTGAATTGCACTAGAGCCATTTTGTTAATGAAAAATTCAAACAGCTTTCACATAAAATATAATACTTTAAAAATGTTCGATAAATGTCCTGAAGCTGTTGTGCCCGAATAATTATTTATTGCTGGTCTAATACCTCAAAACCGGCGTCTTTATGTGAAGTGGTGAGTGAGATGATGTATTCGTGAAGGGTGATGGTCTGGTGCAACCACTTCCAAGTCTGATGCAATGAGCTCGTCCTAGAGCGGATGCCAAGACAGTCTCCGCATCTACTCAGCATTCCTCCCTTTGCTACCACTATGGAGCGAAAATAAAAGTACGATTAAAAGAGTCAATCTGCACTAGTCTTGGTAAATTTCGGTCGATGCAAACTAGTTGTAAGGTAACACAGAACACAAGAAGCTGTACAGAATAGGCGTTGAATCGCTAACACACTGAACACACCGAAACAATTAACAGAACAAGCTTAGTTGTAGTTAGCAAGAAAACTGTGCAATCTGCTTCCTACCAAGTGCATTCTACAAAGACAAGTGTTTTAAACTGAACGTTACCGTTTTATATAAAACAGCAGTCCTGAGGGGTCAATTATCTTCCTGGAGGTCATAGTTGATGTTCTTATCACCAGACAAAAAGCAAATAAGTCCCACATTCACTCTTGTTTATTGTTAGCACGTGATAAGCTTCAGCCACTTACAAAGTTGCGTAATATAACTCTTTTTTAAATGTTTACGTGAATATAGCGAGGTTATACTGATTTAACAGGCTTCTCCCCACTACTAAATTAGTGTATTCATATCTGCATGATAATGGCAGTTTAGTTGGTCAATCGTACTGAAAGATGTGTTATAGAGAAAATGATAATCAATGCATGGATCAAAAACTAATATTTACTCCATTATATGAGTTGGTTAATAGTATAAATCATGTGTCATTCAGCTGATGGTGGCCATGTTGGCTGTAACAACTGTAACAAAAAAAGTCCTTTGTGTAATGATGTGGCAACGCATCTAAAAAGTTTTCTTTACTGAAATTCTAAAATTTTCGGAATCCGAATCAAAAGAGACTAAATGTCGAATAAAAAAAATAAATATTCATAATCAATGTTTACACTAACATTATTAGTATGGCTCCTAAAAAGTTTTTCCGTGGGAACCCGGTTCATTATCTTTTCAATCTGGTCCCAATAAAAATAAAAAAGTATGTAATAAATTAATTTTAAAATTAAAATTTTTGGTTACTAATTTTCAAAATATTGTAATTAGAAAATAATTTAAATTGTAACTAAACAGGTTTCAATTAAAACAATATCAAGACTATTGTTTTAAAAAATTGTTGGCCCACCACTTCATCGATTTTTTCATACAGGTATATTGAGACATGGATATTAAGAGGCCTTATTTATTTACAGGTTCAAAATGGCATACAGAGAAATACAAACAAGCAAAAGTATGAGTATATAAAATAATTGTGTGATTTGTTATAAAATATTATATTTACGTTACCTATTCCTAAGGTGAGATCGACATGGTTTACAATTTCGTACCTCATTTCTAATTTATCACCTATTTGCAGAGTTAATTGATGAAAAGTATATTGTTTATAATAAATAACACCCAAAATAATAATATGAAAATGTGCAATTATAAAAAAAATTGTTTAAATCATGTTTTATTTCTCCCCTCACCTCTTTCTAACAGTTATGGGGCGGAATTTTATGTGCTCTTTTATCTTTCTTCACTTAAAAATATGGTTGTGTAGCAATGAGACTTTCAGTTAATAATTAGGTTTGCGATAATATTTCTCTTTCATAGAACAATTAAAAATTAAAACCAATTGTTTCATAAATATTTGTGTATTTTCATTAGTTACGGTATGTTCCCGCCAAAACGACTTTGAATTAGTCTGTAGATAATTTCCGTCATGGTTGGGGACTGCTGAACTTGATAACAAGTTGATATGGCGAACTGTAATGCAATCCAATATGGCAGTGGTCAAAGTTGAGATTTTTAGCTAAAAATCACGCGTTCTGTCATGACTATTTTTCTTTTATCGCGAAGTTTTAACACCGAAAAGTTATCAGTTCTGTTAAAAAAGTGTCGTGTTTGTAACCTATGAGAATCATCCGTAGCGATAACAAATGTCAACCTCTAAGTAAAGATGTCTACTATAATTTGTGACATTTCAACGGGTTGTAAGAATTTTTAGCGTAGACGTTTAGGTAAGTCTTAAAGAATAAATATTTACTTTTATGTGAAAAATACTGCTCTATTGCAGATTATAAATATACAACGAATGCTTTGTCCTTGTTACGAGATTCCCAGACATTTAAACAATGACAAGTAAAGACGATGATATTTGTTGGTACCATGGCAAAATATCACGCGAAGCTGCGGAGAATATTTTAAAGGAAGGTAATTATAATTTGAATCAACTAATATAATGTATTTAACATGTGTGTTTGTTGTAGGACTAAAACCGGATGGCTCGTTTCTGGTACGTGAAAGTAATACATCTTTAGGAGATTTTGTTTTGTCAGTGCTACACAATCGACAAATTAGTCATTATCAAATAAGAAGACACACGGAAGATGCATTTTTTTCAATTGGTGAGTTTTTGAAATAATCAAATTTTTTGGTTATTGCATGCGGAACATGAATTTACAACTTATTCCTGTTTCTGCTAACTTTTATTTGCTGTATTTCAAGTGACCAAACTAAAACTGTATTTTTCAAGGTGCTCGTGTATAATGTTCAGAAAGCATTTATGGGAGATGTCGGGGAATAGAATTGGTTATTGAAAATTTTTTCTTGTATTTTACTGTCTCAAGTTGTAAAATACGAATATACATTAAAATTTAATACAGATTCAGGGTATTAGAATATTTTTTTGTTTATTGTACTATGAGTATGTTGACCTTAACCGCAATGTTTCTATAATGTAGTTCAGAAAATACTATGAACCAGTTGTTGCCACGAAGTATGTGTTCAAGCAACGAATTCTTCCCCCTGGTGTGCTATTAGCAAACAAATGAACAATTTGTACTTGGAATATAATTTAAACTGTAAGATTAGCTATCGTCACAGAATAAATACCTACGGACACAGAAGCGCCACTCTCGCTTTTAAGCGGATCTGAAAATGAGTGCGCATGCTTAGCGGTAGCCATGTTGGCAGCGAGTAGATTTGTGTTTATATCCATTAGTTTCAATGCGAGTTGACCAGTTTGTCAACCGTATTTTATGATAACAATTAAATTACTAAGACTAATTTTAGTATGAGTGCATTAAAAGGTGGTCGGTGGTGAGCTGCACCTAATTGCCCCAACAATTCCATTGTAAATAAAGAACTAACCTTCTTTCGTTTTCCACAAGACGCACAACGGTACATTATCTGAATTGATAAAAACTCTTAAGGGTAAAACACCCATTGATTGGCACCTTAAGAGGTTTTTCACCTTCGAAGGTTCAGTACATCATCAGTATTAGTGGTAGAAAACTGATTTTTTTTTAAGTCTGTCAAGTTTTTATTCAACAAGTTTCTGAAATAAGTGAAAAAAAATAAAAGTAAAGGACCGCATTTGTGCCAGCTATTGGCAGTATAGCCAATGATTGGTATAAGAATTGAACCACTGATTGGCAGGGTAGCCAATCATTGGCATTGGAGATTGAAACGTTGATTGGCATCTGGTACATCTTCGACATTTTATTCCAAGATATGTACCATAAATATTTTGCACACAAAAATACCACAGCTCTCTATATACGGTCGCCTTACTTTATACTTCAACTCGTTTTGCAGTGGTAATTAGCTGAATAGTCATCTTCGGCTTTAAATATATTGCGTACATGGTGTAGAGGCATTTTGGGCGCAGTTTTTCGTACAATGGTCGAGGCTGCCTTTGAAGCTTTTTTTGAAGCAATTTTCGAAGCAGTGTTCTTATTTGTTTCAGTCTTTTTCTTATCGATACTATTCTCCAATCTCTTATCTTTGCGTTGCTTCTTTATTTCGATTTCCAATTTTTTAAGTCTTTGTTTCTCTTCAAAAATATTTTATTGTTTAAAATATATTAATAGAAACATTA
>JABXWE010039280.1:0-15384 GCA_014611495.1 Limonius californicus
ATATTTATATTAAATTAATGTAATTATCACTAACTTATTGTTATATGTACTTATCATGCCTTAATTTACACTAAAATACCTTCGGAAGGACTGTTATATTTTTAAAAAAATATTTATTGGTATTAAATTCCATAATTTAACCTGAAACATAGTCTAAATAGATTAACAATGTCGGAATTTATATCAGTTAATGAAATTAGTTTTTCAATAGGTTTATTTATAAGCTTTATATTAATTGTTTTAATTTTAATTATAAAATGTTCTAGAACATTTACTTGCTTTTGTTTCAAATTCGGTCCTTGTTTTTTATTAGACGTCGCTAAGAAACGATGTGATTTTGTTAGTTTCTGTAGAGGTTTCTGGCAAGAAAACTTGAAATAAGTTCCATTTTGGTCATCGAACTGAATGCACGCAATTTCAATGAGTGCACAATTTAATTTTGTATAAAAAGTTATGTTAGGTTATGTAACTTTGTTGACAAAAGTTTGAAAAGTTTGTGAATATAAAGTGTTATCAGAATTTGTGTTTTAATTGAACGATAGTGCTTAATAACAAAAGAATTTACCAAATCATAATTTAATTGAAGTGTGCTTCTTTGTGGAATTTACCGAAAGAGAAAAATAAATAAAAAATTAAAATTTTTATTCACTTATAAAATATAATAATCCTGCAGTGTAATAAGAATAAAAGAACTTACCTTATCAAACTGGAACACTTAACTGAACAATTATAGTAATCCAGTGGTTTTGTTTCGCAAACTTGGAATTTTGCGTACTGGACGCTGTCATCGTTAATTTCTAGTTCCGGCCGATACAACCAGCTGTGCAAGCGGTATAAATATGCAGCTGTTGCAGAAATTACAACGAGTGGTGTCTAGATCATGGCCACAGTGACGCAATAAGAAAAAGATAAGTTTAAATTTAAGTTTACATTTAAAAGATTATGAACAATTTTCATATTATAATTATTTATCTAACCGGTGGAGCCACGATGAAATTCCCTGAGATAATGAGTTTATTTAGATGCTATGATAGTAATTTATGTTATTTAATTTGAGACAGAACACTCAAATTTGGCGCCCAACTCAAAATTAATTTTGTAATTATTTATTTATTTATTTAATTATTAAATACAAAGCAATATATATATATATATACATATATAAATCGGGTTATAATGATCTCCATCTTCTTCCGATACCTAAGCTCCATTAGTCTCTATTTTCCCATAGATTTTCTCCCAAACCTCTCACTTCCATCTCCTTATCAATTCCTTCCCGCCAACTTCTAGGTCTTCCCCTTCTGCGCTTTCCTTGTGTCCATTGCAGTATTTGCTTTGGTAACCGTTCCTCTGGCATGCGCCGCTCATGTCAATACCACTTAAATTGTCTCGTTCTAATGTTGTCTACTATTGTATGCTTGACTCCCATGATCTCCCTAATTCTATCTTTCCGGACTCTTCTAGATCTGCCTGCAGCTATTTTCCAGAAGTCCATCTCTGTTATTAGTAGTGCTATTTCTGTTCTGTTTTTAAGTGGCCACACTTCAGAGCTGTAGGTTGCTATACTCTTAACTATTATGTTGTAGGGACCTCGGTGGTCTAGTGCGAGAGCGCATTGGCCACTCGAGGTCACAGCAAATGCAGTCGCTCCGTTGGGGCGATCGAATCCCGACTGGGGCGACCGCATTCGCTTAGTTAATTTTAGGGTGCATGTTGCATGAATGGTTAGAATATAAGGGACGCCCGCACCCCCCTGCAGTAATGCGAAAGCGGTTCCGGGGGGGGAACGGTAGTATGAATGTGTGAGAAAAAAAACTATTGTGTTGTAGATGAGAGTCTTATTTTTTCCGAGATATTATTATCCCAGAGAATGCTATTTAGCTCTGTAATAGCTTTTTTTGCTTCAATGTTCCTGCGTTGTATGGCTTCATTCATGAAAACTAAATATAGCAAAATAAAAATGAGTAAAATATTGATAACTACATGGGTTATTCTTCTGTTTACAAAGCAAGCATCTCATCCACTGCCCCACAAAACGCTACAAACTGTCGTGCTTACTCTGGTACAAAAACAACGCGTCATGAATATAAAACATTTGTTTGGTATTTTTCCTAATTATTATTGTTATTATATACACAGTTAAATTCGTAAGTCTCTCCTGAGTACATACAATCCGGATAAATATAATTTCCCACATGATTTACTCATAGCTCAGAAACCTGCAGAGCCTATGCAGAACGAGCAGTTGTGGAAAGTAAATGCAAACCCACTTAAATATCAAAAGTGGATCATTCCATGTGGGAGAAAATGTTAAGAATTTAGAAAGGTGGATATTTTGGGTAGTCCGAGTCCAGTCGCATTAAATAGGATCAAAGAAATATGCAATATAATTCTATATTTGTAAATTAATGGTTGTTAAATTAATATAACTTCAAGAAAAACAGCTAAGTATGTTTGATATCCAGTAGTATTAACAATTAATTTAGAATAAACCCCTTATATAGATTTTATGGCAAATATCTTATTGAGTGCGCATTGAAAAAACATTATAGCATTAATCAAGGTATTTCAAATTAGTTAGTTATCAAAATGGTTCGTGGAAAGTCGCTATCCCACGATATGCGAAATTCTATTGTTACTGCGCACAAAAATGGACTTTCTGGGCATAAAATAAGTAAGTAGTTAAGTATTCCCCAAGGAACAATGAAAATCGTAATTTTTCAGTACCTTCTTCTTCTTCTTCAGCTAATTGTTGCCCGCTGCAGGACATAAGCCTCTTCTAATCTCTTCCATGCATTTCTATCTTGAACTGTTTGCTGCCAATGGGTGCCCGATGTTCTCTTTACATCATTTAACCATCTTTTTGGAGGTCTACCTATACACCTCCTTATTTTCCTGGGTCGCCATTGAGTTCAGTTTTTCGTCGATTGGCTGTTGTTTTGCCTTGCTATATGACCAACCCATTGCCACTTGAGGTGTACGACCCGCTCTATGATATCTGTGACTTTGGTTTTTTTGTCTAATGATCTCATTTCGTACTCTATGCCTCAGCCTAATACCCAGCAGTTTTCGCTTTATTGCTCGTTGTATCGTTCTAAGTCTGTTTACTCTTCTTTCTGTCAGTATAAAAAACTGAAAATATTAAGACAAAAATTAAACCTGGCCGTCCTTCGAGGACTACAGAAAGGGATGAGCATGCTCTTCCTCCACTTATTAAACAGGATTGCCAAACTTCCTCGAGAATTCGTTGTCAAATGGACAGATGCTATTAGTAGACCAAATTCAAAAGATACTTGTTCTAGGAGTCTGAAAAAATGGTATATGGGTTCCGCAAGGTAAGATTTAATAAACGTATAAACAGGCACACTTATTATTTTTATTTAGGCGGAGGAAAACCCATTTCTTTCGCAAAAACAAAAGCGAACCCGATTTTTATGGGCAAAGGGTCATACAACCTGGGTGCAACGTCAATGGGTCTCAATTATATGCAGTGACGAATCTAATTTCGAGGTATGTTTTAGTGACACACTAAGTAGCGTTATACGAATGCCAGGGAAAAAATATCAAAGAGATTGCCTCAAAAGAAAGGTCGGACTTCCTGCATATGTGATGGTATGGGGATGTATGTCCTCACAAGAAGTTGTACGTCTTCTTTTCATTGCCGTACCGTCATGCCGCAAAGTATAAGATGATTTTGAAAGAGGAATTGTTGCCTTCCATTAATAAGATACAACTGCCAGAAGAGGGATTTATATTTCAACAGGACGGCGCCTTGCCAAGCAACCCTGACATATTCCCTATGGAGACCCTCTGACATCATCATCATCATCATCTGACATGGAGAAAAAAATAGAACGAAACACTCCAGTTCGCACCATCCCCAAATTAAAGCAAGCAATTCAGGAAATTAGAGTACATCAGTAGGTACCGTGTCAAAGTGAATTGCTGCAGTTCTAAAACGAAATGGTGATAGCACTCAGTGGCAACTTTTTGGTCCAATTGATATGCACCAGGCATAACTTTCTACTCATTGTTTTTTTAATAATGTTTAATTGAAATAGGTATTAAATATTGTAAATCAATTGTTAATACTACTGGATATCAAATATACTTAGTTGTCTTTCTTACAGTTATATTAATTTAATAAATATTAATTCAGAAAAATTATATTGAGCTCTTATCTGATTTAAAATTTCTGGTCACCAAGGCCTTTCTACTGACACCACCACAAAGCATAACATTTTACTGTACTTTGAAGGTAACATTTTTAATTTTCTTGGAATATTTCGTGTGTTTTCCGCTATGAGATGTTTGGTTAGTCTTAATTTTTATACAGAAAAAAATAATTTCACAAAGTATAGAAAAATGTTAAACATTGCAAGATGTATATCAGCGGGATTCTAATTTGGCTGTGGGGTACAATATAGTTTGTAACATTTCTTGTTTTCTAAGAATTAGTGATGCTGAATAATATACAGACTGTGGGTCTAACTATATCTATTGGAGTTTGCTGCCACAGCATGATTCAGTCTAAATAAAGGAGTCTGTAAAACCGCCACAGCAATGTCTTATACTGCGATGGATACAAACCGCCATTTAGTTTAATCTTTGGAAACAGGTCATTGGCAAAATGCAATTTAACATCGGAATATCTGCCAATATGCGAACAAATATGTTTTCAATATTAGGAAAGCAATATGGTATGCGTAATTCTTAAAGAACCTGTTACAACTGAATAATGATATTTTTTAGATATGGCACAACAACTCGCATGGCGTGTTAACTAGACACCTTAAGATAGAATTATTAAACGTATTGAAAGAACTTATATCTAATTGGTCCAAGTTTATCAAAAAACTCAAATACTCATTTTCACTAGGTTCGATAAACTTAAAGAAACTTCCACGAAGATCATAATCTCTGCAGGAATAAACATTTTGTGTAATTGTAGGAATAGTTCTAAACTGTATGGTTTAAGTACAGACAGGCAATCGATATCGTTGATTCCAACATGGAACTAATGAAGTGTATATCTAAAACTTAATTGTTGTCAATAGTAACGGTACGATTAGAAATTACTTTGTTGCAGTGAATCAAGGCGGTCTAGGAGGAGTCGGTCCAGATAAGGATGCCAAGAAGAAACACACACGACCCACGTTCTCCGGGCAGCAAATTTTCGCATTAGAGAAAACCTTCGAACAAACCAAATATTTAGCGGGTCCTGAACGCGCAAAACTGGCATACGCACTAGGAATGACAGAATCACAAGTCAAGGTTAGTAACATGATCCATGTAACGTTGCTAGGAGACCTGTCATTTTTTGAAAATTATTCCGCACCGATGCGCAATTCAAATGAAAGGATCAAGTCTTTAAAATATGTTAATTTTTCAATTATAAAACTAATATAAATATGTTAAATATCTATCTGTCGCAGTGGGTGTCGGCAAATTGAGCAATCTGTCCGCTTTTTTGAGTGTGCGTCACAATACCTATATCAGTTCGTTTCAAATTAATCCGATTAACTTTAAGTACATTGTGGGGTTAAAACTGACCAGATCGAAATCCCCCGTGAGTAATTCGGTGTCGACGCGTGTGGAGCGATATGTTCTGAATTAATGAAAACACTGAACGACCCTGAGGTACCTATCCTAAAGTCTAACTTCGCACTGACGAGCGCTATCGACAAGTGTAAATGCTCCCTTTTGTTACTCTCTAAATTTGCATTTTTATTGAATCTCTAGCCAGTGAGATTTGAATATAAGCCTGCGTGTTGACAAAAAATAATACGCCTAATATTGTGGTTTAAAGCAGGAAAAGTAGGGTTGCCCAAATATGCCGCTCGCTTTGCTCTAATTGAATTCGAACCCACCCTCGGTGCAGCTTACTGAAACATAGAGAATTAAGAATCGTATCACTGCTTTCTCTAGGTGCGATATCATGCAGACTATGCGGAGGTGCTTTCGGAGCATCCCGAAATGATTGGATCTCCTCGACTCCAATTATCTGGCTAAGCTCCAATTATAGCTACAGATGGATCTTCGTTACGGAACTGAGACGCAAAACGCGAATTCATTTTGAACTCATCAATCTTGTTTTTAAGTGTTAAGCATCCCACGCGAAACATTGCTTTGGACTGTCAAGCATTTGATTACTGTCTCTATCTGTTTATGGGCGATTTCAAAATGTTCAATTTTTAACACCTTTCCCCTTTTACGTCCATCGGCTTTCAACTACTGTACCAAATCGCGAAGGTGTCTTATCTATTAACACTAATATTGGGCGTTAGTCAAACTCTTAAGGGCACCTTCCATTCTTTCAGATGGTTTTCCTCTATTGAAAATTCGGACACTACTTACCCGTGCAATATTTTGGTCATTTTTGACAATAAATCCTATTAAATAGGAAACTGCGTCCAACATTATGCTAGAAGAGCAATATATTATATTTCCATTAGGAAGATCATATTCAACTTTTTTCTATAAATGCATTGACAACGATATCTTATTTCCTTTTCAACCATTTAATGGAGTACTACTGTTAAATCACATAAATACCATAAATGTTAAATTATATAAGTTACCCATATAAACAATTTTACATAGATTGATTCAATTTTCACATTGCTTCCAGATCAGCAGTGGCACTATTAAAAGTTTATTTCATTATCCACCTTTTTCTTCTTCCTCTTTTTGCCTTTATCGTTTTTCTTTCTTCTTTAATTTTTCTTAAGTTCTTCAGTTCTCCTTACTTCTTGTTTGCTATTTTGCTATTCTCACCATTCTGACGGTATTCTGACGGTTTTTTGTTATTAAGATGCCGATTCTGTACACGTTTTATTCAGTTCATCCGTTTCCGTATATATTTAGCCCCTAGAACTAGGATATTGTGTTTCATCGCACACTTCTCCGCCTGATCTTTGCTGTTTTTGCTGTCTTTTATTAATATTTCATTCGCTTTACTTTGAAAAGTTATATATTCGTCCTTGACCAACATATTGAACAGATTTTCTTCGTATTTAGGAATATATAGCTAATTGTTCATATTTATTTAGTTTCGATCCGTACACACATACACACACACACACATATATATATATATATATTAAAGATGAGATGTCCCAGCTTATATCGGTTAAATAAATATGCAAGAGATCCTTATATGGTTTGAACCACACAAATTAAAAATCCGTATTTTCAAGGTTGTGGTAAATAGGGTAAATCGGTGAAAAATGTTAGAAAACGACCACAAGCTCTAGCTCTAAAAATTATATCTAAGTATATTAAACTACAGGTTAAAATGATCTAGTTTGTGCATAGCAGCTACTAGCTAAAATGAACGATTTCGCTCTTCATTTTAAATATTTAACGTTTCCCGAGAAATACATTCAAGGGCCCCTTAGTGCCATAATGATATATATTTGATGGCATTATTTTTATCGCTAAGGGAGAAGAGATAAGCGACTAAACAGCAAAGGAAAGTTCCCTTTTATCGGAAAAGCGTGTCACTGGCATGATAGCGATTTTGTTTATTTTTAAAATATCCTAAAAAGTTTGATAAACATTTTTATACAAAGTTAAATCAATCAATAACGAGTGTAACAATTAATTCGAAGAAGGTCAATGTTTCTTTTTATTTTTCTGCCAACGGTATCTAAGCTTGTTTTACACCAACACGTCAAGGAGTGATTAGGAACCCTAAAGTTGCTATCTAACCTCCACTGCGAAAATCTGTTACCGCTAACTAAAACACGATATTCTGAGAACGAAACCTACATTGCAAGATGGCCAACTAATGACATTCTATAGTGCAACTGCTCTTTACTTAAAAATCCCAAATTTCCATATATGTCATAATTTACAGCCTTTAAGTAAATAAATTTGAAAATTTATTTAGGCGCTTTAGTAACATGTTTGCTTAGAACAAATACCGCAAATTTAATATTTCCTCCTAAAATTGACCTATTCAGTTTTAGATAATATTATTGGAACTAGAGAATCCTTACATTTGAGTATTACACCAACCCTCTCCATTCAAAAATAGCTTTAAAGCTTAATTTTTCTTCTAGATTTTAATTAACGTCCTTTCATGACTGCTATACCACCACCGCATTGCTTTACCGTAAAGTATAAATTTCTCTTCCTTTCTAAGAGTTTTAGGCTTCTCGAGTTTTATTTGTCTTATCTTTAAGATCCCCTTCCCGATGTTTCAGTTGTTTCGATTTTGTAGTTTCTCTAAATTTTTCCGATAGGGCTGTTGAATCTGATGTCTATTACAAGACATTCCAAGTAAGTGATAGAGACCATGGAAACTCATGCCCAAAAGTATTGATTTAAAGAAAGGAATAGCTTGGAATTTGTATTTGAAACAGAAACGGACTACATAAACCCAGACGTCCATCAATATATCTGTTTGAATAAATCGTCTTTTATTTGATAGTTACCTAACCAGATTAAGGATTTATGGAACCAAAGCTTTTATGTTTTATAGTCCATGCTATAAAAATTCTGCGCCATTAATGGCCAAAACCTTGTCCAAAAATTTGAATAGGTTATTTTTTATACCGTTAGCCAAATCGTAAAAGTTTGTTTAGCCAATGTATATAATTGAACTCTGCAGTTTTTATGAAGCTGAAAACTGTAAATGGATCTGGACAAAAGCAAAATGATTCTATAAATCCTGCTTTTTACAAACGAAGAACGTGTTATGGTGATAATGATGAAATTTGTATTAGGGTCATATCTGAATAGCCTCCTGCGTTATTGATGGTCAAGGTGGATGGTCCAGAAATCTGAATATTCTATTTTTTGTACAACGCTAGTAAACACGTAAAGGCAAATTTTTATATCTTTAAATGGAAAAAGGTAGAGAAGTTTAGGTGGGTCCCAAGGGTCCTCCAACTGAAACGTATCACTTTCAATAAACTTTGGTTTCTATAAATTCGATCTTCAATTTTGGTGAATGAGGAACGAATTATGATGAGGATTTCTGCTAGAATGATTTGTGAATACTTCTTTTATAGTTCATACTTAAGTTGCAAGATAGGTTGAGTGGAATTAATCTAATAAGATCTTACGATTTCTTAAGAATCTCATACTTCAGTAGAATCGGTGAGCTTAGTGCAGATTTATTCCTCATCGCGATCTGTAAACTCCGGTTTGTATCAATGGAAACCTTGGCGCTGAAAAGGTTTAGAGGAATGGGTTATGAAGATAATGATGATGGGTAAATTTTGATAAAATGGTATAGAATAGCTTTGTTTATTGATCATTCAAATATAGGAATATATAGGTGAGTTAGTCAAATCGTGTGGTAATTGTCATACTGTTAAAATCTTTAAATGGCAGAATACAACTTGGTGCAAGATCAAGGGTTTTCAAAAATGTCAAATTTTCCAAACTGGAACTTTCATAAGTTAGTAAAATAATGTATTCTAACAATAGCAGTGAAGGTAGAATCTGTAATAAAATGCTATCCGGCCAGTTTTCTTTATGAATAACGGCTAAATTGCGTTGGCCAAACGTTAGAATTGATTAATTTCTACGCCTTGAGCGTACATAATAAGACGAATTCATCAAATTAGAGTCTAATATTTCTTATACTTTCAAAACCTTAAATGGAACGAGCAAACTTGATGTAAGTGCAAATGGGACATCTCAGCTTTAATAATTTCCCTTACATTACAAACACAGCTTCGACATAGTTTATCTAATTAAGCTCTAAGGTTTCCTACTTTTGGAAACCTTACATCAGACAAACTGTAAGGGCAAATGGGCCCTATCACCTTCCATAAACCCCTGCTTTCACAAATGGAATCTTGATTTTGGGCAATGAAGGTTGTGATACTCACGTTAACGATAAGATTTGTTCTAGGGTGTTATTCAGATGATTTTCTTTTCCATGTATACGTTTGTTTTAAAGATAACACAAGCTATTATGTGTTTAAGAAACTGGAGGATTTCGTTAAACCACATAAGTTGTTGAAAGTTGTATCTGTTCTTTTTGCTAAGTTTTCAAGTGGTATACAGCGGCGATAGCACTCTTCTGTTGCGAAAATGTTCGGAAAATCTTAAGTTGTCGCTATTTTCTTTTACAAGTCGGAGAAAATGAAAGCTCTTCTTATTAGTACTGAAATATTACACCCCCGATCTTGTTTCCATATTTCAACGTTAACTGCCAATTTAAACCGAAATCGAATTATTTTCCGATGCAACCATTTTTGCTAGCAGTTGATTTAATCGGCGTCTGGTATTTCATCCATTAGCATTATTTCTTTATAAATGGTTTAGCGTTTTGATATCAGATCCACAAGTTTTCCATGACGAATGCCGAGGGATTTGTTTGTTATAAACAAGTGGCGCCCCTGCAGCCACTGCCCGCCACCCTAATTCAATTTGTCAGGAGATTATACTCACACAGCCGCACACCCTCCTCTAACGATACATCATAGAGGCATAGAGAGAGCCAGACTCCTCCATCGAGCTAACTAATGTCAAATTCGACACCCACTGTGTCCTCTCTTCGTACTTTAATTAAACGTGTAGCAAAGATGAGATTAATTTTTAATTTTGGTCGCTAAGATGGAGATCTTAAAAGTACATCGAGTTTTTACGAGTACGCCCATTAGAGCAGTCTGGCTGTTACCTCTGCGTAACTGCTGCCGGAGAGGGTAACACCGTCAATGTTTTGTCCAGATTATTTTTTGCTGTATCCTCTAAGGTCCCCTTTCAGTTAATGAAGTAAACCGTGTCCGTGGTTTAACTGTCGCAACCCCCGTCTTATTATTTATTTACGTGCATCAAATCGTGCGCGACGCTCGGTTGGCCCCGCCAATGCTCTCGCGAGGATGGAAGGATTTAATTTACAAAAATGCGGAATGTTTTATGATAATAAAACTGCGCTCAGATTAAATAAAAATGCTAAATAAAAAGCTCTCTCGAGAATTAATAAGTTAGCGGAATCTCGACTGCACTACCAGCGTGCTTGTAAAGCTCGTTCAAGCTTAAAATGAAAAGAGATGATGGTTCTTTCTAATTTTTCGGCGTGCAGTTAATATGGGTATATATTTGAGAGTAGGTTTACCGTCGTTATATAATGCTTATCGCGTTTTGACCGTGCGAATGGAATATCTGAGCTAATTTCCGATGTAATATCGCGAGGACGACGATGACGAGGGAGTTGTTCTACGGAGGTGAAGCAGTTAATTGGTCTGTATAACGAAATGGGTCGCCGGTAAAACAAAATGTATCTATTATCGTGTACAGGGGTAATAAAATGCATCATGTATCATTTCCGTAATAGAGAATACGCGTGATAAATATTAAAACCAAAATGAAATTTCCATGCAGCCATCAAACCATAATATTTACCGAATTCAATTAACTGATATATCGTATATAAATTTCCCCTTAACGGCGACATTCGGTGCGGCAGATTCGTGCTCCGTCCCCGACCACTTTTGGTCGCCATTGCTGTCTGTCAGCTTTCCAATCCATCATGGTATATGACACATATATGGAATTTTATTCTGTGGTATCGATGCATCGCTCGTTCGGGCGGAAGGGGATCGGCTCTTCGCGAAATGACGGTTTGATTTATCGGTGACGGCGCTAATCTACGTGACGTATGTATGTTTTTATTGTTTGCGAGCGCGAAATGTTCTGTTTTATAATTCCAGATAAAATCGGTATGAGTTACACGCGCGAGCAGCTGTAATCCCCGGACGCTATGTAAATGCTGGGTCATTAGTGTGTCGTTAACCGTTAACGTAAGGCGACCGAATCGATTAACGCTAAGTGACTGCGTAATTAGCTGTATATGCTGCAGTGCGGTCCCCAATGCTCGCCCTCGCTTGCAAATTGAGGATCGTGTAGCGTGTAATTTGTTTTCGATGCGTTTGCTTCTGTGTTTAGCTGCGTGTTACTGCCACACGTCTCTTGCCCGGAATTTGCTATGGTCCTCGTTAATCACGCCTAAAGATCTCTCTTGTCATAACATACCCATCTTTACTCCTCTTCTTTCGATATCCCGTGTATAAATCGCTGGTTCTCATTTACTTGGAATTTTCATATGTTAACCTCCAAGCAAAATCATCTTTCAATAGTATTACAGGACATTAAGTAGAAGACAGATTCTGCAAAGTTGAGTTGGTTTACCCAATCATGTTTATCGCGGTTATTTATTTATATACCCTCATCTGATATGCAAAATTACTTAAGTTTTTTTACAAAATTTACAAAAATTACATTTCAGATCTCATTTTCGATTACATTTACAGTTTTTGCTAAAAAAAAACCCGTAGGAATTATCCACTGTATACTAAAAAACCTACCTGGTAGTCTTACAACATAATACTTTTTAAAAAATTCTCGTATATCTTATATAAACGGTCGAGTGTCGGCTATGTTACAACGCCACCATTTTTTATATAAGCCTATTTCTATCTACTATACTTGGGGACCAAAATATGATAAATTACTTTTAGATATTTTGGAGTTTCGAATTCCTTTTATATAATGTGGTATTTCAAATCATTTTTCGATAATCTTACATGATAGGTACCTATATCATTTTTAGCCAAACACCATAGTATTATGTTCTAAAAAGTTATAGAGCTTCTTACAAAATCATATTACATGTAAACAAACACTTTATGTAAAATCAATTGATTTGTTTCTTCAACCCACCGATCTCATTTTTTGGTTACCTTATACGCCATCATTTTTTATATAAGCCTATTTCTATCTACTATACTTGAGGACAAAATATTATAAATGACTTTTGATATTTGGAGTTTCGAATTCCTTTTATATAATGTGGTATTTCAAATCATTTTTCGATAATCTTATATGATAGGTACCTATATCATTTTTTAGCCAAACACCGTGGTATTATGTTCTAAAAAGTTATCGAGCTTCTTACAAAATCATATTACATGTAAACAAACACTTTATGTAAAATCAGTTGATTTGTTTCTTCAACCCACCGATCTCATTTTTTGGTTATCTTATACGCCACCATTTTTTATATAATCCTATTTCTATCTACTATACTTGGGGACAAAATATTATAAATTACTTTTAGATATTTTGGAGTTTCGAATTCCTTTTATATAATGTGGTATTTCAAATCATTTTTCGATAATCTTACATGATAGGTACCTATATCATTTTTAGCCAAACACCATAGTATTATGTTCTAAAAAGTTATAGAGCTTCTTACAAAATCATATTACATGTAAACAAACACTTTATGTAAAATCAATTGATTTGTTTCTTCAACCCACCGATCTCATTTTTTGGTTACCTTATACGCCATCATTTTTTATATAAGCCTATTTCTATTACTATACTTGAGGACAAAATATTATAAATGACTTTTGATATTTTGGAGTTTCGAATTCCTTTTATATAATCTGGCATATCAAATCATTTTTCGATAATCTTACGTGATAGGTACCTATATCATTTTTAGCCAAACACCGTAGTATTATGTTCTAAAAAGTTATAGAGCTTCTTACAAAATCATATTACATGTAAACAAACACTTTATGTAAAATCAATTGATTTGTTTCTTCAACCCACCGATCTAATTTTTTGGTTATCTTATACGCCACCATTTTTTATATAAGCCTATTTCTATCTACTATACTTGGGGACAAAATATTATAAATTACTTTTAGATATTTTGGAGTTTCGAATTCCTTTTATATAATGTGGTATTTCAAATCATTTTCGATAATCTTACATGATAGGTACCTATATCATTTTTTAGCCAAACACCGTAGTATTATGTTCTAAAAAGTTATAGAGCTTCTTACAAAATCATATTACATGTAAACATACACTTTATGTAAAATCAATTGATTTGTTTCTTCAACCCACCGATCTCATTTTTTGGTTAGCTTATACGCCACCAGTTTTTATATAAGCCTGTTTCTATCTACTATACTTGGGGACAAAATATTATAAATGGCTTTTAGATATTTTGGAGTTTCGAATTCCTTTTATATAATGTGGTATTTCAAATCATTTTTCGATAATCTTACATGATACCTACTTATATCATTTTTGTCCACACCCATTAGCATTACATTGTAAAAACTTATCGAGCCTCTTACAAACTCATATTACATGTAAACGAAAGCTTTATGTAAAATCAGTTGATTGGTTTTTACAACCCACCGATCTCATTTTTTGGTTATTGTATACGCCACCACTTTTTTTAAATATAGGCCCATTTCTATCTGCTATACTCGGGGACAAAATATTTTAAAATGACTTCTAGATATGTTGGAGTTACGAATTCGTTTCATATAATGTGGTATTTGCAATCATTTTTCGATTTTCTTACATGATACCTATATCATTTTTGTCCAACCCATTAGTGTTATATTGTAGAAACTTATCGAGCCTCTTAAAAAATGATATTACATGTAAACAAACACTTTATGTAAAATCAGTTGATAGTTTCTTTAGTCCAACGATCTCATTTTTTGATTATTTTATACCCCAGCATTTTTTTAAATATAGGCTTATTTCTACCTACTATACTCGGGGAAAAAGTATTTTACAATAACTTTTAGATACTTTGGAATTTCGTATTGATTTTGTATAATACGGTATTTAAAATAACTTTTTGATATTCTTACATGATACCTCTATAATTTTTTATCCAAACCCATTAGTATAATGCTGTAGAACCTTATCGAGCTTCTTACAAAATGATATTACATGTAAACAGAAACTTTATGTAAAATCAATTGATTTGTTTCTTCAACCCCCCGATCTCATTTTTTGGTTATTTTATATGCCACTATTTTTTTAAATATAAGCCAATTTCTATCTACTATACTCGAGGGCAAAATATGTTACCATGGTTTTTAGATATTTTGGAGTTCTACAAGGGAATTTGTTTCATTTTTGCTCCCATGGTCTACTGTCATGTTTCTCATAAATTTGATAATGTAACCCTTTTTTTATATTTGTAGGTAGGTAAGAAACAAAGAGAAATTCCTCTTTTAGCAAATAGTGATTAGAAAAAAATGACGGCTTTCAAACTAAATTTAGGGTTAAGTGTTATTAGACTAAAATAAAATACAAGGAAGCTATAGCCTTGGACTAGTTCTATAAAACAGACTGTATGTTAGTTATATCTACTCATTAAGTTTCGTAGATATGTTTGCACCACCATTTGTAATAACCATACCATAGTATGTGGTATAACGTATCGGTATTCTTATATGGTATCTTGTTTTCAATATCATTTTAGAAATTCGAGTACTTTGTTTCTCTTCAACGACCCCACCTTGGTTTTATTTGAAATACAAGTGCATAATATATATATATATATATATATATATATATATATATATATATATAATTGCG